>APFE030398936.1:89122-133853 GCA_000404065.3 Pinus taeda
TTAATATACTATTCTATTCTATAGTAGACTTTTTCATAAATACATACACCTTTCATTATTGTTTGCTCCTATTCATGAAAAGCTTTGTTGATTTCTATTAACATTATTGATATTCAAAAAGTTTTTATTCTCTCTCCGAAAGAACAATGTTTATAGTTTTCAGCTTTGTTGATTTCTATTAACATTATTGATATTCAAAAAGTTTTTATTCTCTCTCCGCAAGAACAATGTTTATAGTTTTCACTCTTTCTTTGTGAGAACAATGATGCAACATACTTTACAATATTATATTGTTATTTAATGCACCATAGGCAATGTTTATTCATTATTGTTTGCTCCTATGCATGAAACCCTTTGTTGATTTCTATTAACATCATTGATATTCAAAAAGTTTTCAATCTCTGTCCACAAGAGCAATGTTTAAAGTTTTCACTCTTTCTTTGTGAGAACAATGTTTTATTAGAACCATGTTTATTAATATAGATATGGTTTTATTATTAGTCTTTGTTTTATCAGTGTTTATAATATTTGTTTAGTGGTCAAAGTCTATTTCTCATATCTCTAATAGGACATAATTTTTTTGATGGATAACATTTAATTTTTGGTATTTGTCAATGTTTAATAATTCATTAAAAAAAACTAATTTTCCAAGTGATCCTTCTATGAGTGAGTGTTTTGACACTCACTAACACTCACACTGAAATTTTTATGGTACTCTTCCCAATGATGCTAAAATTGATGAAGTTGCAGCCTCTTTACGTAAGCGAGAGAGGGGAAGGGCTGCACAAATCTCCAATTAATATTTCCTTGTGGAAGTGCCGCACAAATCTCCAATTAATATTTCCTTGTGTGTAGATGACTATTACTTGTATAAATTTCCACATCGTATATTGTACTGGTAATGACATTGTTGAAATGATAATTTTAATGTCTTATTAAATTTATGAAATTAACCATATTTTTACCAGTTAAACTAGAAAAACCAATAATCCAAATACCTTGTCGTTTCTTTGGTTATTTGTTCACCAGATTTAATTATATTCTAATATATTAAGTTATTAATTGAAAGTGGACATTCAAAATCATGACATCACTACTATAAAATTTTAGAAATTAGAAGGTTGAGTATAATAGAGCTTTGCATGTAACGCAGTGTGCACAACTTTGCTTGTGCGAAGTTTTCCGCATAGTGAAAGCTCCAAAAATCAAAGCTCTACAAAAGGCTAGTAAATTTCTTTAAGGTTTATTTATTAGCATGGGATGGGGAGCTAAGTAAGAGATGGGTATTACTTTTACAAATTTCCACACTAGTAATGACATTATTGAAACTATAGCTTTAAAATTTTATTAAATTTATGAAATTAATCATATTTTTATGAGTTAAATTTGTTTCTATCTTGAGTATCATGAATTCACATGGTAATACAATGTAAAAAGTTTCAAACGAAAACATTTAATGACTCCAATAATTAAAAAACAAATATTCCAAAAACCTCGTCATTTCTCTCTTCAAAATATGATAAATCAATTCAATTACAATATATTAAACTATTAACTGATAGTAGACTTCAAAATCATGACATCACTTGCTATAAAAATTTTAGAAATTGAAAGGTTGAGTATAACAATAAAATCTTAAAAATGGAAAGGTGGTTGACCGTAATGATGACAAAATATTTTTTTATTAGTAAATTAAGGGGGTTCGAGCTTTGCAAGTGAAGAAACGTGTAGAGCTTTTCTTGTGCGACACACTGAAAGTTTTGGGCACAGTGAAAGCCAAAGCTCTGCACTAGCAGCAAAGCTTGACACAAGCAAAGCTCCACACAAGTCTAGTAAATTTTTTGAAGGTTTATTTCTTACGGTGGGTTGGGGAGCTAAGTAAGAGATGATTATTATTTTTACAAATTTCAATACTCGTAAGGACATTATTGAAATCATAGCTTTAAAGTTTTATTAAATTTATGAATTTAATTATATTTTTAACAGCTAATCATTAATGTGAAAGCGTGTAAAATTAAGTATTTAGGAACACATCCCGTTGATTTTTTTTCTCTTTTTTGAAATGAAGACACATAAACTTAAACATTGGTTAACACTTGGTGTTTAAAGTTTTTAAACAATGTGTGGAGCTTTGCATGTAAAACAATACACACAGTTTTTCTTGAGCGGAGATTTCCGCAAAGTAAAACCTCCACACAAGCAAAGCTCCAGACACGTCTAGCAAATGTTTTTAAGGTTTATTTATTAGCATGGGCTAAGCAGCTAAGTAAGAGACAACTATTACTTTTACAAATTTCCTCATTTGTAATGACACTTTTGAAATTATAACTTTTACATTTTATTAAATTCATGAAATTTAATGATATTTTTACCAATTAATCATTTATTTCAAAGCGTGTAAAATTAGGCATTTAAGAATATGTGGCACTATTTTTTTTGAAAGGAAGGCAAACACCCTAGGTGCACTTGCAAGAAGTTGTGGAACCCATATGCTTATAGGCGGGGTTGCATGCATGAGTCGATGACATGTGGTTGAGTTGGGGCACTAGGTGACATAATCACAAGATGGATGCCAAGGGCGAGTCAGGTGGAGGGCACTGACGATACACACACAATAGGTGTGGGTCGTGTTGTACCTGTTTCCTATAGGCAGTCCTTGGCTGCAAAACCAACGCCTGGAAACCAACTCAACCAGCCTTTAGGTTCAAGCTGGCCCTTGGACCAGAGGGGGCTCCCTTAGTGGTTACGAGGCTTTGTTCAATGCTGTTCACTTGTCATTGAACAATAACATTTGAAGCACAATGGCCAGATTTGTTGTTTTAATTGGTGGTGGTTGGCGATCAATGACAATCCCTAGTCATGATTAAAGACTTCTCTCACAGGGTCCCTTCTGAAAGTGTCAACTTCCAGCTTGACAGAATGAATTAGCTTTTTCAAGGATTATGACAGAAGAATGTAAGGGGATTCCTAATAATTGAGCAGTCAGACTGACTACTTAACAGCTAAGAAATTTAGATGCGTGTAGAAGATTTCTACAACCCAAAAAAAACATATCCAAAGGTAACAAAGGGACAAAGTGAAACCGATTCCAAAAGGAGCAATTTTAGATAGATAATATAACAAGCTAATCTCTTTAAATGGCTATCAGAAAAAATAAAGCAAAAACAAGTCAAAGAGGAGTTATCTTGGACAAACAATCCAATAAACTGATCTCTTTCTAAAGGTTATGATTTTGCAGGGAATTACTAGGAGATTAAGACTTAATCTACCTTACCCAGACCTTCTTACAATTTCTTTGAACATATGTAGAACAAGTTATGAAAATAATAGAAAGGCACACGAGAAACACAAAATTCTGTCATAACTCGAGCTGGAAGGCCTTCATTAGAATTCTACTAGAGAAGCTGTTACATAGTTAAAGAGCCTTGGCATCAAAAGTACACTCTTATTGCTTCAATTGATGAAGTATTTATTCAATTTGTTACAAAATATCTTGATAGAAATATCAAGAGCTATTACAAATATCTGAAAACTGTAGAACAAAAATAGAACACAAATAAAGGTAACTAAAACCATTTGAAGAGTTCTGGTACTATCCTTGAGGATTTCTGTTGCTAAAGAAGAGCAATTCGAATTTTTTTACAACTCATATTTGATGAGGTGGCCTCCAAGTCACTAACTATTTTTGAGCTTTTTTGTCCCGAATTTTTGAAAAATAGGGTCTTGTAATACCTTTTTTTCTTTCAAACAATTACAGTTGTTAGAAAAATGAGAGAGGAGGTTGTAAGTGATGATGTTGGTAGCAAAAAACTCTTTCACATTTTTGAAAATTCATTTCCACATGCTTTGAAACTGCATTTGAAAATACTGACGAAAAACAGGAAAATCTAGGAAAATATGCCTTTAAAGATGCACTTGTATCTCCCAAACCATAACAATTGTTAGAAAACTGAGAGAGGTTTTTGTACATGAGGAGGTTAGAAAACAAAACCTCTTTCAGTTTTTCAAAATACATTCTCATGGGTTTGTAAGAAATGTTTGACATTACTATAGGGAGAAAACATAATTTTAGCTGACCATGAGATAGGCATATGACGTGGGGGTAGGAGATGATATGGAGGCGGAAGGAAGGCATGGGATGGAATAGTAAGTGGGAGTAGGATGAAGAAGGAGGAGATAAGTGGTAGTGGTTTACTGACGGGGAAATGCTGTGAAAGCTAACGTAATTAAGAAGGGTGGTTTTCACGGGGAGTGAATGTGATTGGTGGAGTTAACTGACAAACGATGTGGCAGATGGTGAGTGGCAGGAGTGAAACAGATACGAGAGTAGTATCAAGAGGTGAAGAAACAACTTTTCAGGGGGGGGAAGTAGTTAGAAGTTTTTCTCGAGGGGGGTCCGAAATGATGGGAGGCTACCATGTTATGGTGGGCGTGGTTTCGTATACTGCCCATATTGGACCCCCCAGATGGTAAAGTTCGAATGGTGAGGGGGGCCCGTAATCGTATTCGGGCAGTCGAACGCAGGAAGATGGGCGAATATGGAGCGCGATGTGACGGAAGGTTAATCTCAAGTGATAGGATACTCGGTGGGGCCGATGAGAATTATTTAATGCAATGTTGGGGAATGTGCGATATAAGAGGGGTGTTAAGACTTAGGGATATGAAGGTTAATGTGAGAAGAGGGGTGATATAAGGATTTAAAACTTAGAAATAGGATTAGTATCAAATAATTGACATATAAGCCTAAGAGAAAAGCCTTTACTCCTCTTGCAAGAAAACACATTTGATTTTTGTTTGTAGCGCATTTAGAATAATAGCCCGTGCATTTATAAAAACATTTAGTGTGCCAAAATATGTTACAATATCAGCTCCAATGGGGACTGCTTCCCCCTACGGGATGCAGAGAACTAGTAGACCAGCTGCCTCAAGTGTTGGACATGGATTCATACCATAAAACCATTAACCACTGATCTGCCATCTTATGTAGAAATATAACCAATTCTCATGGATCAATCTATCATTTGAATACTGCACACTGCAACTTGCAACTGTAAAATGAAACCATATGCCTGCAGTAATTCAGATACTTTTCATACTGAAATCTGAAAACTAAAAATTTCTAGAGACTGAAAATATAAGTTGATCTATCATATACTCTTCAAATCACACCACTCATAAACAACTAACACGCTGATCTACTGCATATTGAAACTCAGAATATCTATTCAATCCCCACACATCTATCTAATTGAACTGAAAAACTTTACACTGTTAGGTGTAATTTTCTTTGCAATGTAACCTAGTGCCAAGTGGATTTATTGACAAACCATATTGTCAGTAGTTGAAAATTTGAAGAATTTATACAATATGAACATGAAATCCCATGGGAAACTTATACTCACAGGTGTACTTTAAAAGCTGCATCCTCTATAGAAATTTTATATTTCTGACCATAGCTGAGAGGGAGAGACATATATTGTTGATTGGAAGTATCAATGAGCCTTGCATAGTAGTAAAGGTAGTTGAAATTTTGAAACAGTGGGATCGGTTACCCATTGGAATCGCCATCTGACAAAGTGGAGTCGCCAGGTGAAATAAATGCAACCAATACTAAATGCCTACTCCTTGTTCACCAGCAAGGAATAGATCTAATATTTATCATTCCCCAGAGAAAGATATCTTCATTACTTCACTCCCCAGCAACGATGCCAAATGTTGTACCTGTTTCCCGTAGGCAGTCCTTGGTTGCAAAAACTACACCAGGAAACCAACTTAACTAGCCTTTAGGTTCAAGCTGGACCTTGAACCAGAGGGGGATCCCTCAGTGGTTACAAGGCTTTGTTTAACATTGTTCACTTGTCACTAAACAATAACCTTTGAAGAACGATGGCTAGATTTATGGTTTTAATTGGGGGTGGTTGGCGATCAATGACAATCCCTAATCATGATTAAAGGCCTCTCTCACAGGGTCCCTTCTGAAAGTGTCAGCTTCTAGCCTTAGAGAATGACTTAGCTTTTTCAAGGATTATGGTAGAAGAATGTAAGGGGATTCCTAATAATTGAGCAGTAAGACTGACTACTTAATAGCTAGGGAAATTTAGATGCGTGTAAAAGATTTCTACAGCCCAATAAAAACATATCCAATGGTAACAAAAGGCCAAAGTGAAAACGATTCCAAGAGGATCTATTTCAAACAGATAATCTAACAAGCTAATCTCTTTAAATAGCTATCAGAAAACATAAAGCAAAAACTAGTCAAAGAGGAGGTAGCTTGGACAAATAATCCAATAAAATGATCTCTTTATAAAGGTTATGATTTTTTAGGGAATTACAAAGAAAATAAGACTTAATCTACCTTAACCATACCTTCTTACAATTGCTTTGAACATATGCAGAACAAGCTATGAAAATACTAGAAAGACATACGAGAAACACAAAATTCTGTCATAATTGGAGCCAGATGACCTTCATTAGAATTCTACTAGAGAAGATGTTACATAGTTAAAGAGACTTGGCACCAAAATCCCACTCATATTACTTCAATTGATGAATTTTTTATACAATTTACTACAAAATATCTTGATAAAAATATCAAGAGCTATTACAAATATCTGTAAATTGTATAACAAAAATAGAACACAATTAAAGGTAACTAAAACTATTTGAAAAGATCTGGTACTATCCTTGAGGATTTCTATTACTAAACAAGAGCAATTCGAATTTTTTTCAACTCATATTTGATGAGGTGGTCTCCAAGTCACTAACTGTTTTTGAGCCTTTTCCCCCCAAATTTCTAAAAAATGGGGTCCTTTAATACCTTTGCATCTCCCGAACCATAATAATTGTTAGAAAAATTAGAGAGGTTTTTGTACATGAGGAGGTTAGAAAAAAAACCTCTTTCAATTTTTTAAAATATGTTCTCATGGGTTTGTAAGAAATGTTTGACATTACTGTGCTATATAGGGAGAAAACATAATTTTAGCTAACCATGAGATAGGCGTATGACGTGGGGGTAGGAGATGATGTGGAGGTAGAAGGAAGGCGTGGGATGGAATGGTAAGCGAGAGCGAGATGAGGAAGGAGGAGATTGGTGGCAGTGGTTGATTGGTGGGTAAATGATGTGAAAGCTAACGTAATTAAGAAGGGTGGTTTACGCTGGGAGTGAATGTGATTGGTGGAGTTAACCGATAAATGATGTGGTAGAAGGTGAGTGGTAGGAGCTCAACAGATAGGAGAGCGGTATCAGGAGGTGGAGAAAAAAAATTTCGAAGGGGGTGAGAAGTGATTAGTAGTTTTGCCCGCTGGGGGTCTGAAATGATGGGAAGCTGCCATGTTAGGGTAGACGTGGTTTCGTATACCGCCCATTTAGGACCCGCCCTCTCTCCCCCCCCTTGACAGTAAAGCTTAGATGGTGAGGGGGGGTCGAAATCGTATTCGGGCCATCGGATGCAGGAATATGGGTGGAGAGGGAGTGCAATGTGACAAAAGGTTAATCTTAAGTGACAAGATACTCGGTGGGGCTGGAGGGAATTATTTAATGCAATGTTGGGGAATGTGTGATACAAGAGGGGTGTTAATACTTAGGGATATGAAGGTGGAGAGTAATGTGATCAGAGGGGTGATATAAGGATTTAAAACTTAGAAATAGGATTAAAATCAAATAATTGACATATAAACCTAAGAAAAAAGCCTTTACGCCTCTCCCATGAAAACACATTTGATGTTTGTTTCTGGCACATTTAGAATAGAAGCCTGTGCATTTATAAAAACATTTTGTGTGCCAAAACATGTTTCAACAGGTCGGGCGAGATGTGTGACGAGCATGAACTTCGCCACATGAGTGGAGGTTGAGCACGACGTGTGAAGTAAGAAAAAGGCACGAACCGGGCAAGACGTGTGATGGAAGTCGCCCGGGAAGGATGTGTAATGGGCGTAATGAGTGTGGGTGAGTTTGGTGAAACGAGAAGCCATGCCCCAGGCACAATTGCATGATTTCACGATGGCAGCGTGCCGAGGTGCTCGATAGAGTGTGGCGTGTCATGCACGCTGAGGCAACCAATGAAAGGGTTGTGCCTGCATGACACACGGTGGGTCGACTCGACTTATGAAGGGGTGCCAACCTAAAAAAATGAACGAAAAATGACACATATAAGTAAAGCATTGTCATTACCTTGAGTTAGGACCATTTCCAAATGGGTGTCCATGATGATCCTTGATGACTTATAGACCATGCACACCTAAGTCATGTGATGCAATGGGTGTGGAGAATGGGCATGACACATTGGATGCATGGGTCGGGTGTTTAGCAGATTGGTTGGATGAAGTGGACCCATGGGCGTTGCATAGAGTGCACACTAGAAAAGCGAATACCTTAGGCAAGCCCACACTAAGCTGAAATGCACATGAACCCGTAGATCAATTGCATGCATGAGTCAACGAGAAGCAGGCTAGATGAAGTGTTGGGCAACATGAAAACATGATTGGTGCAATGGCCACGTCAGGCGGAGGGTACTGACGATATGCGCAGGATGGGAAAAAGAGGGGCAAGATGTGCGATGGGCATGATCATGATACATGAGTGGAAGCCGACACGACGTGTAGAATAATCAAGGGAAAATTTGACAAAGAATGTAGGAGGGTGACATGTGATAGACGATGACATGGGTGCCCAGATACCCTATGAGGCATTGTGTGCTGGGAATGAGGCATGTAAACTTAGACATCCATTAACACCTAGTGTTTAAAGTTTTTAAATAGTGTTCAAATATTTTCTTGTGTGGAGCTTTCCTTACAATGAAATCTTTGGCTCCCTCATCTTTAGCCACTCCTTGAGGTCAAATATCCTAATTTGTCCCAGAAGGTTCCTTGACATTTTTTGGTAATGGGAAAATGTCCCGTTGGCTCCTCTTGTACATGCATGCATTATTGGCTACTTTAACAATCAACACTAATAATTTTTCATAGTCTAGTTCTGTGATTTAGGCCATGGTCACTTGGGTGAGACATTTTGAGTATTAGACATCTATTGCTCACTCTACCAAAGACAAACAAAAAATTGGAAACACACTCGTTCAAAGACAATAATTGAAAATACAAATCAAATCAGAGATCCAATTTCATAAATTACTCCATGATTGATAGAGAAATCAAAGTTGTAGGGCCATTACACTTTGAACCTACATATTGTGCCTGATTGTAGAGAAGAATGTTCTTTAGTGGTCTCACACTAGAATCTTATGGCCTCCCTACAACATAATAACCTGAAGTAAAACAAATGGTGTGAGACAGAAAAGTTAGGTTTTGGTTAAGTGAGGTAAGATGGCACTTGGGACTCATGTAAGTCCTTGGCCTCCATGAGGTCCTAGTGTTCATTGGTTTTATTTTATTTTATTTTTTTATTTTGTATAAATATAATAACCAAAATAATAAAAGTAATCCTTTTTTTTTAAATTAAACCATTTATATATTATATATATATATATATATAATATATATATATATATAGATATATATAATATTTTATAATAAGAGTGTGTGAATTTTTTATTAGGCTTACTTTGAATATGATAATCAATTAAATAGTTAACTTAACATTGTAATTGTTACATTGTTAATACTAAGGTTATATTAAATAATTAGTTAGTTAATTATTAATAACATTAATTAATTAACTAAAGGATATTTAAGATGTTATGGATTGATGGTATAGTGTTAATTATAATAAAAATTATAAAGGTACAAAGAGAGTTTCAATGCATGATAAACATGTTTGAGAGTAATTGTTAGGTGCATTGTAGTAGCTCACTTAGCTAGTAATGGGAGAGGATTTGGAACATCCATGAGGATCTGCTCAGTATCAATAATTCTTGTTTATAAGCATAATAAAAAGGAAATATTAAACCTATCATTTTGTAAACCTGTGTGAGCCAAGTGAGAGTTGACAACGTCGTAAGTTGCACTAATGAACCTTTTGTGTCATGCAAATATTTGCCCAATAAAGGATAGTGATGAAGCGAGTAAATCAAGGTTGAGGAGGGTCGATACAAATACCATATACTTTAAAAAACCGAGTTCCATTATTGGAGTTGAATCTCATATTTCGCTCCCTAGAGGAAATTAATGAAACATTAAGAGGGCACCAAACAATTGAGGTGGAAGTAGAGAACCCTTCATCAAAGGTACAAAACCCCAAAGGATTAAGGGACTCTAATAGAGGATTTCCAACTAAGGACAATATTAGAGAGATCTAGAAGATCATGCTCCCAAACTTTGTCAGAGGCCATGCCAACGAATGAGCATAAGCTTGGTTGGAGGGAATGACAAGATGTTTCACACTTAGATAGTTTACTTCCAATTCGAAGGCTAAGATAATGATATTTTAGCTTGGAGATAGTGTCGTAAACTGATGAGATAACCTGGAGTGACAACTACACCTCACTCATGACACAATTTCTTGGGAGTTATTTGTGGAAAGGCTCAAGAAGAAGCACCTGCCAACATATTACGAAGAACAACAAGTAGGAACCTTACCTATGGGAATTTAGAATTATCTCTAATTTGATGCTTTATTTATTATCATATTAATATTAATTTATGAATTATGACGTGGTGCCAAGGCATATCATTTTCATGATTTAATCACAATTTTGATGTTATTTATTAATATGTTTATTTGCAACCAATATGACATTTATTCTTTATCATTGACTTAAGATGTTTTGGTTACTATATGAGTCAATTAAATGTTACAAGCATATAATGGTATCATGGATGATAAAAAAACGTATTGACTAACCTTGAGGTCAATGCTAGCATGCATTTGTTGGGTTGTGTTATATTCTTTCCATGACTAGCCACCCTAGTTAATTGGGGGGTTAGAGGGGGGGTGGATAGCCCCCCTCTACAGGGTTCGGGGCAGCGCCCTAGGGAAATTTGTTTTGGACCCTAAATTAGGTGGGTGGACCTACCTATGGTTTTGTGCATGGTTTTGGGTGCGATGGTTTTTGGTCCATGGTATATGATGCTTCAGCATGTATAAATATGTATAAATATGGGTGTGATGTTTTTTGGTCCACTGGTATATAGTGCTACTTGGGAGGAGTATATTTCACATTTGACACAGGTGCTGGAAACATTGAAGAAGCACAACTACTAGCAAATCTTAAGAACTGTGAGTTTGTGCAACAGTCCTTGGTGTATTTGGGATATGTGATTAGAGTAGGAGAATTGAAGATAGATCCTTCCAAGATGGAAGCCATCATGAAATGGTTGGTGCCTACTAATGTCACTGATGTTATGGGTTTCATTGGAGCAACAAAATACTTGAGGAAATTCATAGCCTCATTTTCAGTGGTAGTAGCACTGCTCTATGCCATAATAGCAAGTGGCAAGAGTTTCCTGTTGGGAAAAGGGCAGTAGAAGGCTTTCGATGAGTTAAAAAAGAAGATCAGTGAAGCACCAGTTTTGGCATTACCAAACTTGCAACGACCCTTTGAAGTGGAGACAAATAAGAGTGGGTATGCTTTGGGAGTTGTCGTGATGCAAGGAGGAAGGCCCCTTTGCTACCATTATGAAGTATTTCATGGGGCAGTTCTTAACTACCCTACCTATGATAAGGAGCTCTATGCCATGGTGCAAGTTATGAAGAAGTGGAAGCACTATCTGATGGGAAAGGAGACAATAATCCACACAGATCACCAGCCGTTACAATACTTGCAGGCCCAGAATAAGCTACAACAAACCAGACACTACAAGTGGATGTGGCTTTTATAGTAGTTTCATTTGGTGATCAAGTATAAGAAGGGAAACACAAAAAAGTTGGCTGATATGATTTCAAGGCCACCTACATCAAATATTACAACTTTGGGGACTCTTATGCACATGGAACACTTCACCCATGATGCATACATTGAGGCATATTTAGAAGATGAGGACTTCAAGGAGGTGTACCATCAGTTGCAGTGTCAGAGTCATGTGTACGATGGCGACAACACCATTGAATACCATGTCCAAGATGGGTTACTCTACAATCAGGATAAGCTATGTGTTCCTAAAGGTGAGAATTTGCAGCTGATTAGAGAGGCTCACACCTCCAAGGTTGCAGGGAACTTTGGTGTAGAGAAGACGTGCTAACTTGCAGAGGTATGTGTATTGGCCCAAGATGCAAGAGCACATAGCTAGGTTCATAAGAGGACACATGCTTTGTTGTACCATCAAGCCTAGAAACATGAAACATGGTCTATATCATCCCTTACTTGTACTTACTTGTCCTTGGGAAAGCATTTCCATGGACTTTGTGGGAGGTTTACCAAAAACTAGGAAGGGACATGACTACTTGTTTGTGGTAGTTGACAAGTTCAACAAGATTTATGTTCTAATGTCATGTAAAATGACCATTAACAGACAAGAAGTAACCAAATTTTTCTTTGGAAAAGTCTGGGTACACTTTGGGATACCAAGTAGCATCATTTCAGACAGGGATACAAGATTTCTCAGTGCATTTTGGACTACATTATTAGAGAAGATGGACATGAAGTTGAAGAGATATACAACATTCCATCCACAGACAAATGGGCAGACAAAAGTAGTTAATATGACTTTGGTGAATCTTTTGAGGGGTTACAACCAAAAGCATCCGAAGACCTGGGATGAAAATATGGTATACATACAACATTCTTATAATAGAGCAGTCCACACTTCTACAGGAAAGTCCCCATTTGAAACTTGTTTTGGATATTTTCCAGCTTCACCTTTGGATATTTCATATGGGCAATAAGGAGGAGTGAAGGAAGACCTTAGATGAAATGCTTTGAGGACTGAAAAATGTATACAGAAGATCAGGCAGATCCATCTATGGGTACAGAAAACACTGCAAAAGTCAAAGGTGAAGTATAAGGCCAGACATGATCAACAGAGAACAAAGAAATCATTCAAGGTGGAGGACCATAATTGAAGGTGGGAGACAGAGTATGGCTACAATTGAACAAGGAGAGGCTATAGGGGTCTGGTAAGAAAATTAAGGCTCTAAGGTATGGTCCCTTTGAGATACTAGAAAAGGTGGGTGATAGTGCCTATCGACTCAGTTTACCACCATATATGTGCATTTACTTAGTTGTAAATGTAGAGAATTTGAAACTCTACAAGCCTTCCATGCTAGATCAAGAAGAGGAACAAGTCCTACCTTCTGTGGAGGATTTGGCACTAGATGCTAAGGAGAGTTGACAAAAGATATAGTTTTTCAGAAGAGGTCTAGAACTACAAGAAAAGGGCAACAAGACCTTTGGCAGCTTGGGTTAAACGGACAACTTTGAGGAAAATCTAAATGGTACACCAAAGAGAAGGTGGAGGAAAATTTTCCTCACCTCATTCAATAAATTATTTTGGGGACCAAAAGCCTCCAAAAATGGGGAGGTGTGATCCTAATTGGATCATTATTTTATTTGGCATCCATATCAATGCATTTGGAGTGGAAAAAGTGGAGGAATCAACTCACAGGACCGTTTTTACCAGTGGGACCCAGTTTGGTGAAACAAGGTCTGAAACCTTCTAGGAGCATTTTCAGGCATCAAATAATTTTTTTTGGGTGGTAAATTTATTTATTTTATTTTATTTTATTTATTTTTTTCTTTCTTTCTGCTTAAGTGTTACACATTTTCATGCTATTCTACACACAAAGATCTTTCCAACGACCCAAGAATCACATCAATTGGATTCTTTATGCAAAAGTTATGCCACTCAGAAGTTGACCTTCATGTTTTCACACCTATAGTTTGGGAGGATGCTACATTAGCCCCCATTATTCATGGAAAAGGGGCTAGAAATGTGTTTGTGATGTAAAAGACCCTAGAAGAGTATATTTTGTAACTCTAGTTAAGAGTTGATGTAGTCATACTTAACCACTAGTAGGCTATCGGGCTGTGTTATAACCCGACCACTAGGAGGAAGAGGCATTCCATTTTTTCGAGAGAATTTTGTTCCATAGTTGAGCAAAGATAGCTTGGAGAGATAGGATTTAGAGCACATAGAGAGGATCTATGCACTAGTGCAGTCCATGGGCCACAAACATTACTTCTTTGTATCTGCATCCATATTTCCAAACAGAGAAAGAGAGCGAAGCAGACTCACCTTCTAGCTGGGTTTTCTCCCGAACAGGTTTCCCAGAGAGAATGTCTTGTTTATTATGTGTGGTGTGAGCTTATTTTGTCATTCTCTAGTTTTTTGCTTGATTTACTTTTACATGCATGCACTAATTACAGTTAATTTTACAAATCTAGAAATTAAATAAAACTGTAATAGCGTAGAATCTCAGATTTTTAATATAATATTATCAGATCTGTTGTCACGAATTGTCCAATGGAATATCCACGACATTTTACAGATCAATTCAATAGAAATGCCATCCAACCTCTGCAGAGAATATAAAACATTAAAAGGTAACCAAGAAAAGGTTCTCATTTAACTCTTAACCATTTCTTGAATGTTTTGTCCCCCATTTGACAACCATGAAATCATCCCACTATCACCTTCTCCACGAGATCGATAACCTCATTCATTTTCCCTCCTCACCAAAAACCAGATAAGTATAGATAAGTAGAGTGGCTAGTAACTTTGGAACATATCCTTGATCTCTAATATCTAAGTTACCGTATCTCTTTAGTTTATGAGACGATGATCTGTTACTTGTAGTAGCAGATCTCAATCTTTAGATCCTTAAAATATTGATATAGTTGGATGTGTCATATACAAACATCTTATCTAACAATATGAACATGTCATTATGTAGTTAATTATTTCAATTTTTATCTCAAAAATTTCATTTATTCATCTAATTGTTTGTTGGTGCCATATTTATTGTTGTAACTATGCATGGCGATTGACTTTATTGGATAAAATTTATTTGGAACTATAAAGTATGACTCTATATAGCTTTAGTAGAGAAATATATAGTCACTGCCAATATTAAGGTTTGGTAGCATATGAATGAGAGCTTTCCTTTTAAACACAGTTTTAATGGTAAATTTCAATTTAAATACGAGTTGATTAGAGATTGAGAATAACATACAAATTATTATTTTTTGTTTGTTTGTTGTGTTCCTCCAAATTTGAAAAACCATGACCCATGGGCATTTAAGTCGTCAAACTCACCCGAGAATCGCACCTAGATTGGGCCACACCAACCCTAAACTAAATGGGTTTAGCATGTTTCCTCCCCCTAGCATGGGCGCAACAACCTCCATAAAGTTTGATCCTAATTTGCATTGCGAATGAGGCCTATCCTCAACCTATTGTGCTAGTAAGACTTGACAACATATATAAGTTATTATTCTCGTATTCTTTATATATATATTTATATCCATTAACATTACATTATCTTTTAAAAACACATTGCTGACATTGCCCGTCCCTTTAAAACTTCTCTCATTGACATTCTAATTTATTTTAACACAAAATTTCACTATGGTCATTAGATGTGGAAATAAACTAATGAGAACGACATTTTTTGTATATATATATATATATATATTGCATTAAAAAAATAAGTATTTTTAATATAATTTTTTTGAAGTTTAAAATTTATCTATCTAAGCAAATCTACCACTTATTTTTCTAATTCAATGCCAATTTAGCCTATAAACATGAAATCAACATGATTTTACCAATAAAAGTAGTATTTAAGCTTAATTTAGCCTATAAATATGAAATCGACATGATTTTACCAATAAAAGTAATATTTGAGCTAATCTTTTTATTAGTAAAAATATCATAAAAAAATAATCAAATTTAAATTACTTACATTATTTTATGCTATAATAATTTATAAAAATACTAAATAATCACTAAACATTAATTATGAATAAATAAAATATTCATATTACTCTTAGTTAAGATTCATAATATTATATTTATAGTTAGAAATTAGATCTTATGCTTTGATTATGCAATATTTTGTTTTCTCAATAAAATTATAATTAAAATAATTATATTTAAATTTAATTATATAATAAAATTAAATGATATATTGAGTATATTGAATATAGACATTATTACTCAAATTTAAATTTAATTTTCACAAACTACAATTTTATTTAATTCAAATTATTATTAACATAAGTTGAAAATATATTTCTTTAAACTCACTACCAGAGGTTGCGTTCTTCTGATTTATCCTCATTCTATTGCTGCTGTACATTGGCCTGGTCTTGAATAGGGTAGGGAATAAAATGGCCTTCAAACCCAATCCCTTTATTGAAATACAGGCCAACTGATTTCAACGCTCTTAACGACACGAAGGTTCATTGAAAGATACTGTGATAATGTATGCCTTCATACTTGGGTTTGCCTGTGGAAGATCTTGGGAATCGTTTTCCCTATTGTCTGCCCTCCTTTCTCTCTGTTACCTCCCACTCCCATCTATCGAGCACTCAAAGGCAACTCCACTTCTCCGCCAGGCCAACTGCTGGATGCCTCCACTTTCTTTCCTTTCTTGATATCAGTTTTCAAAAATAACAAGAATTAGTTTTGTAATTAATTCCTCACTTTTATTTTACATTGAGTTATTACGATAGGGATATTACAACGAAATAATGTATAGTTGAAGTGCATAGCATTGACATGAGTTAGTTATTAAGTGCATATAAGGTTTGCAACTTTGCATTGAAGATTGATAGTAGAGGTGATGCGATTTAAAGAGAGATAAGTTTCATTATATTTGTGTGCAGACGTTAACATATTGCAGGAATGTATGTGTTTATCTTGCTGGTTCTTGAAACGGTTCGCTTAGTTTATGCATGTGAATCTTGTGTGTTAAAATATAAGTAGTTTTATTATTTTCTCGAAAGAAGTTACACTAGATTTTTGCACAATAAATCTAAGTAAATTTATAGTTTCTCTTAGAAAAATTACCTGTGAATTTTACTCGTTAAAAGCTAAAAGCTAATAAAGATTATATATGAATCTTGTGTTCAAAAGCTAAGTAGATTTGTCAATTTCTTTGGAAGAAAAAAGATAAGTAGATTTGTCATTTTCTTTGGAAGAAAAGTAGCTAGGACATCTTGAACATCTTCTTGAGAAACGATGCATGATATCCTTAAAGATTACATCTAAATCTTGAGTTTAAAAGCTAAGTAACTAAGTAGATTTATCAATTTTTTTTGAAGAAAAGTAGCTAGGACATCGTATTGAACATCTTCTTGAGAAATGATGCATGATATCTTTAAAGATTACATCTGAATCTTCAGTTTAAAAGCTAAGTAGATTTGTCACTTTCTTGGAAGAAATTACACTAGATTCTTTCTAAGTAGCTAGGACATCCTCTTGAGAAATGATGTATGGGATCCTTGCAAGTAGAAACATAGATAAACCATGTAAATGCTTGCAAGTAAAAACATAGATAAACCATGTAAATCCTTGCAAGTAAAGCTTTGTCACTTTCTTGGAAGAAATGAAATGATGCATGGGATCCTTGCACATAAAAACATAGATAAGCCATGTAAATCCTTGCAAGTAAAGCTTTGTCACTTTCTTGGAAGAAATTATACGAGATTCTTTCTAAGTAACTAGGACATCCTCTTGAGAAATGAAGCTTTGTCACTTTCTTGGAAGAAATTACATGAGGTTCTTTCTAAGTAACTAGGACATCCTCTTAAGAAATGATGCATGGGATCCTATCACGTAAAAGGATAGAGAAACCATGTAACATCCTTGCAGGTAAAAAGATAGAGAAAACAAAGTAGCTTTGTCACTTTCTTCGAAGAATCCTCCTTAGAAATGATGCATGGGATCCTTGCATCTAAAAATATAGAGAAACCATGTAAATCCTTGCACTAAAAAAGATAGAGAAACCATGTAAAACTATGTAAAGTTCATGAGGAGAACGAATGAAAAGTAGCGAGGTTTTCTTTGAATGGAATATGCAAATTTTTTTTTTTAATAGCTTCTTTAAAAGGAATATGTGTTTAAATTCATTGTGATAATAGTTATTTTGCCAAGTGTTTTGTGAAAGATTTCACAAATATGTATTGCATGCATCATACAAATAGCAAATGAGCTACATTTTTTGGTATCACGTGCTTTTATATACATAGATAATTATCACTTTACTAATTTTCTTGAAGAAAATGTAAAATATGTATTGCATGCATGATACAAATAGGTGAGGTTTTCTTTGAATGGAATATGCAATTTTTTTTAATAGCTTCTTTAAAAGGAATATGTGTTTAAATTCATTGTGATAATAGTTATTTTACCAAGTTTTTGTGAAAGATTTCACAAATATGTATTGCATGCATCATACAAATAGCTAATGAGCTAGATTCTCTGGTAACATGTTCTTCTATGCAGATAGATAATTATTACTTTACTAACTTTCTTGAAGAAAACGTAAAATATGTATTGCATGCATGATAGAAATAGCTAATGAGCTAGATTATTCTCTTGTAGGAATATAAGATTTTTTTAGTTCTTGAAGAGAACATGTGCTTCTGTGCACATAGATAATCATTACTTTACCAGCGTTATTGAAAAAATGTGTGTTTTATATACACATAAACAATAATAATTAAGATGGTTTCTTTGAAAAAGAGAGAACATAGTTGCATGCATGAAAATAATGGCTTTTATGATAAATATCTTGAAACAAAAATATGTGTTTATATATGCAATCTTAAAAAAAAAAAAGAGAACATAGTTGCTTGCATGAAAATAATGACTTTTATGATAAATATCTTGAAACAAAAATATGTGTTTATATATGCAAGAAAGAGTAGTAATTGCATTGATATTTCTTGAAAAGAAATAAGTTATTTGCATGCACAATAATAATATTCATTATATTGGAATTATTGAAATAAACTTCTACGTTAATTCTTGAAAATAAAATACTAATTGCATGCATCATTGTATTAGATTTCAAAGTGAAATAAAAAGAGAAACGCTAATTAGATTAATTTCCTTGGAATGGTTTTCATGAATCTGTATGCTAATAAAATACTAATTGCATGCATCATTGTATTACATTTCAAAGTGAAATAAAAAGAGAAAAGCTAATTAGATTAATTTCCTTGGAATGGTTTTCATGAATTTGTATGCATATATTACCCATGTTGTTTACATTGCAAGGATTTGAGTGTATAAAGACTACATAAAGACTATATAGGAGTTTTGCATGAATTGATGAAAAATTAAATATTATTTTTCTTAAAAGAGGCATATGAACTTGTGATATAGAAAATATATTTTTGAGTATAGATAGAGAATATTATGTTAATATTCTTGAAAAGATTATCTCACTAGACAAATTGTGTTAATTTCTTTATTTAGGTGCATAAAAGGTTAAGTTAATCGTGAGTTAACCTTGTTATTGTTGCCTAGGTTTTATGCATAAAATATAGTTATCCATGGTAATTTCCTGAAAGGGAAGCATGAGAAACTTGTATGTAGAAAGATATAGAAATGAGGTTATATTAACTTCCTTTTGAAAAAGAAGCAAGTATTTGTTTACATGAAAATAATAGTTAATGATGGTAGAATTCTAGAGAAGGGAATATGTGTTGTGTACATTAAAGAAGGGCTATGATGATAAGTTCTTGTATGCATATAGAATAGTCATTGTGTTATAAAGATATGTTCTTTGCATTGGTAGAAGAGCTATTGAACTATATTTCCTTATATATACGATTACTTTTATGCTATCATAACTATTATCTTAGTTTCTTTTGGAATAAGATGCATATGCATGCAAGATTTGTGTTAGCTTTCATTTGGAAAGAATATACATTCTCATGCAGGAAAGGAAAACATGTTGTGTTAGCCTACATTGGAAAAGATCATTTTGGGAAGTATATGCATTTGGATGCATAGGAACCAAATTCATTGTGTTAGCTTTCTTTATGTGTTTGCCTGCACCAAAAGAAATAGCTGTTAGTTTCCTTTAAAGGAATGTATGGACAATTGTAGTGATTTGTATTGCAAGAGTGTAAGCTTGTGTAAAGGAAATATTAGTTAATGTGGTATTTATTCTATAGACATGATTTGATAGTTACATGCTTGTAACCAGTGCATATGAAATGTTGTGAAAGGAAGCATGTCGCAATATTTTTCTTGCATTTTATGAATGTACATGAATAGATGGTGAAGCATCACTAGTATAGATTTATGAATTGGGTGATTAATACTTTATGTAATCATGTTATCAACATATGCTGACGAAAACAATGGAAGGAAAGGATGATGACTTGTGCAAAGGAAAAATTATGTTTAATGTGGTGGAAAATAATGAATTAATGCTCCACACAGGGGAGCGTGAGTTGCATGATGGTCGGCTAAAGGAACAACTAGGCCATAAGATATAAATATTGAAAATTTGTGGGTAAATGATATCATGATGATTGTAATAGATTTTAACTAGATATTTTGTATTTAAATGATATTTCCTTGTAATATTTTATGACAATGGTTAAGGGACGAAATCTCTTATAAGCCATTGAGTGACGAGTGAACAAACTCACAAGCGCTTAATAATAAAATTAAACATTTGATGGTTTTCACCATATGGGGTTTCCATGGTATATCAATGTTTAATTATGTGATGACTTATTGTGTTAGTTTGATGATGATTATTCCTTGCATGATGTGATGTTTAAAATATCAAATATGCGATTAACTAATATAGTTAAAGGAATCATGAAAATGATGCAAGATCATGTCAGAAAGTTTATGTTAATATCCTACAATAGTGGTCGTTAATGGTTATGTAATTCACTATTCCTTACTAAAGTTCTCTATGTAATGATGAAGATTCTATCTAATGGTTAATGAAGAATCTAGAATAGTAACTTGGATAGTTACCCGTGGGTAGATTGTGTAAATGTTTTTCTTAACTACATGCATTTTCATGCAAGATTACCAGGATGTTACAATGTATGTTTTCTATTTTGGAATATGAGGACGAATGTATTAACATTTTAATAAATAAAACATTTCAATCTCAAATAAGTATAAATTAAATAAAACAAGTGAAATAAGAAATTTCTTATAGTTGAAACATTTTATTTGTGTGTTGCACAAAAACATAGATAAAGAGAATCAAATCTCTCCAGGTCTAAACCTTTACTATCGAAACCTTTCCTCAAGTTTTTCATAGGTTTGCATTTTGAGAAATTGATCCCTCTAGGCATTTGGTAGATCCATAATTAATATCAACGTATGTTGGTATATAAACAATTATAAAAATAAATAAATCTATAAAATACAAGATATTTGGTACGATAATGTGTTGACAGCTAATTAAAATTGTATTAATGTAAAGGCTTTAATCTTTAAAATAAGTATAAACACAATAAGTATAAATTAGTATGAAAACTATTAAGGATGGAAATTTATTTTAAAGTTTAGGAACTTTAGCTAGTTTTACTAGTATGTAAATTATAAAAAAAATTAGTGATATTTTTGTAAAAATATTCAAATTTCCAATGATTTGATATATTCTTTATTAAAAATTTGGTGATTTTCAAAATAAAATAATTTTATATAAAATTTGTATGAATAATTTCTAAGAATAATAGAAATTAGTGATTTATGTTTTTTGAAAGAGAATGGAAAATTACTCAATTTTTAAGTAAATAAAAAAAATCATAAAATTTAGATAATTTTAATCAAATAAAATATCCTTTTTTTTTAATCTAAAAGTTTATAATTTTTTTTTTACATTATACATAAAAATATGTATTTCATTATTTTATCAATTCTCATTTACAGTTTAGCTTATTTATAACTTGTGATTTATTTTATGCATAAAAAATTTGTGATAAATTTTTATAAAATTGAATAAATAGAGGTGTGACTCATTAATACTTGGAGTATAATTGAACTCAAACTCTCATCGATCAAAACCTGAGGATGGGAACCCTGGCACGACCAAACCCTGACACAGGGTAGGGTTTCTGCAATCCATTGGTGCTACCTCATCTGTGTACTAGGCTAAGCCTGTCTACCATCCGACGCTATTATCCTATCTCCCAAACGTCATTTACACGCTCCATCCGTTTCCCATTGTGCATCTAACATACTCCCCGCGACCATGATTGAACTCTTACCATTTAACGTTTTTGTAGCTGTTGGTCCCCCACTTTGACGGTTATTGCCGAATACAATGGAAACTAGTGTAACCCCTGGAGCAGTAATGGAGATAGATTTAATCGATTATTTGGAAGACCCCCTCAAGGGTACTTCCATTTTTAGCAGGCACACAAGAAAATAAGGTTTCTTCCCATTTAGAAGAGACTTGACTGAAGCCATCGCTCCTGTCGATCACATGTCCATTATGTGCGGTCATTAATTTGCCTGAGGTGTCGTCCTCTTGGCCGCCCTTCGCCACTCCTCCATCGCTGATCTCCCTGCAATCTGTGGCCCGATGCATTGGCGCTAACCTTTGCGGCTGGCTCATTCAGACCCTCACCCCTCCAACCATTTGTAGGCTCACATTACCCCTCTCACTCACTCCACAGTGTGCCTCCGCCCCATCTGACTCCCCCCATCTCGACCCCGACACCTATTCCCCCTTCTGGAAACTTCACAGATGTTCCCCCTCTCCCGGGAAATTTCCCCTTTGGCCCGGACCTAAATCCCCCAAACCCTAACCCTAACCCATCTAACCTTACCTTCAAAGGATCACAGGATAACGCTGCGGTCATGGAGCCTAGACCTAGAAAACGACTAAGGTGCATAAAATCAAAGGTGCAAGATGCAATCATTAGTTGGAAATAGGATTTACAGTGGGAAGAAACCATGGACACGGCTGCGAGAGTCCTGGTGGGAATACTTAGGGGAAGGAACTACTGAACAACAAGATTAAAACAATGGGTCGCGAAAATGTAGGGACAGTTTATGGCAGAACCGCCCTTCGTACAAACCTTCATATACTACTGGTTCACATTACGATTTGCATGAGCAGAACATACAAACTGGGTTTTGTCCTCCTTTTGGCATATTGAATAGGCCCCTGTAATGTTAAGGAGATGGAGTTCATTTTTTAACCTAGACAGAGAACAGCTTGAGGCTGGGCCTCTATGGGTTCGCCTCCTCGGTCTTCTGTTACAATTATGGACCAAGGACATCTTCAGGGACATTGGAAACACCCTCGACACCTTCCTAAAATATGATATATCATATCTCACCACTGGGATCATGGCCTATGCAAGGATCTTAGTTAATTTAGACTTCAGAGGAGGGTTACAGGAGCAAGTCACCCTACATTGGAGGAACTTCACATGAACCCAGATCCTCGATTATGAGGGGGTTCCATTCCGATGTAGATAATGTCACAGAGTAGGCCACCTCTACAAGGACTGCCCTCTTCTCGGGAAATCGAAGTCTGGGAACAAGGGGAAGATAATTCCCTCAAAGGAACGTCGAACACCAACCGATCATTCCACTCCGACTGAGGAAGCAGAGCACACAACCCTTGAAGCAGCTTGAACCAGGCCGGCCTCGGCAACACTAAAGAAGCGCGAAAAAGCACCTCTCTGGCCTCCTTCCCCACCACTGACTAGGTCAAGGGCGGTCGCTGGAGCCACACTATCTTCAGGGAATGAAACACACTTGCTGACAAACTTTCCAAAGAGGCAGCAGTCCAGCCACGTGACACTTGGCTGATAAAGGAACAAAGGGATGGTGATCATTACTAATATTATCATCGCCCTTTTATGGACCATGCTACATAGGCTCAACAAGAGCCCGTTTCTATATGATGTGCTACTTTATTTACTGTTTACTTACTATCTGCTTATATATTTTTCCAGTTACATGTACATAAAATTACTCTCTGCACAAAGTAAATTTAAATTTTGAAACAATATAGAAACATATCTGAAGATAAAGTCTCCCTACATGGAGAACTTATATATTCTATTTTTCCTTACTTGACAGGCACACAACCACTTAATTGCATATGCACACAACATTTAGAACATGTAATTTTCCTTAATATAATGAAAATTATGATTTTTTCCAAGGGTTAAAAAATTGTATAAATAGAAAACAAAATATTTAATTAATATTATTACGATATTAATAATAATATAAAAAATAAAAACATTATTAATTTCCTATTAAACATAATAAATTATTAATGCTTCCTTATAATGTGAATAACTATTCCTTGTTGTAACTGGTAATAAGAGATGTAAGTTCTTTGATCATTTCCGCAAGATTTTTTTAGAATGGCTAACATCAACACACAACTGTCTTAAAATCCCACATAGTATGCAAAACAACCATATACAATACCCTTGGAGCCCACTCCTTTTCAGTAGACAAAGTCCTATGTCAAACACTTTTATTAAAGGATTCATGGCTTATTTATTAGAATTCTTGGATTTCTTGGATAACTTCCATCTCTCTCCTAGTTTCATTCTATGAGAATTTTCTAGGAATCGAATCACCGTGTATCACTCTTTACTTTGACACAATTATGGAGTTAGAAAAAATTTTCCACCAAGAGAAGGAAAGTGTCACTATCTCTTGGGTATTGGAGCTAGGACATGACTGCGAAATAAAGCCAACTAAAAATTTATATACAAAACCAATATTAACTTTGTAAAAAACCAATTTTTTTTTGCGTAATAATGAACTAATAAAAGGAATTTGGAGGAGTATACATGGTGCAAAAATTACTCACAAAACTATTCATATATTCACTCCAATCAAAACCAATTACATGCCACATATATAGTGCTTATGAGATCCAATAATTTCTAAACCAAGAAATTTCTTGTTGATAATATCTCTCAACAAAACTTAACAACCAACAAACTAATATTACCTATATACTATTGTAAGCATTATTTCAAAGTCCTCCTTTAATGCTTACATTAATGATTACAAAGATTATTACAAGAATCATAAGTTACATATATTCAAATCTCTCTGGTTGATCTTCATCAACACTCACATCCATCCACTCTGCAATCTCATAGACACTGCTTTTTCTTGACCACTTCATCTTTGAGCTGTCTCTTGAAAAAAATTTAAAACATAAACCCCTCTGACCATGTTTGAAGAACTTGCATGATCAACAATGTTGACATACTTTATTATGCCAAATTACATAGCTCACAGTAACTGTCAGAAAACATAGCCAAGTAATGAACCATCCTATGGACAAGCTCCCATATATCAGACAACATAGCTCATTGTGTATAAAAATTATCTAGGATAACTATCTAGGTACTGAATGTGTTCAGAATTTGACCATGCAAGTTGAGATGTCCACCACACAATGATCTCATAAAAATAACTTGTAGCTAACATTCCTAGCTTTACATGACTCATCAAATTTATAACATAAAGTAAGCATAACCAAATTAGTGAAATGTTCTCTAGCACCTTATACAACAAGAACCACTAATTTGAATATGTTACTCGATTCTATGAAATTGGTTCTACCCTCTTTAATTTACAAACCAAAATATAAATAAATAAATAATTTAATTACACAACTACTCTCCACACCCATTCATAACTACCCTTTTCAAATTATTTAAACGTAAATAATTTAATTACATAACTAATCTCCACATCCATTCATAACTACCCTTTTCAAATTATTTAAACGTAACTTAAATGTAGATCAAATTCACCACCAACAATCCAATCCCGTCCACGCTGCCATGGGAACCATATGAAACTACAAATCGCACTAGAAAAAGTTTACGGTTGCCATGTTCAATATCGAGATGCATGAGGTTACACATGCCATCTTGCTCTCAGCGTAGATTCCTATTTTCATCCCTTTTGAACACGCCACAACATCGAAAGCATAAAATTCGATCAGTTCAAGCAGCTTATTACCTGCACATATTAATCCCATGTCAAAAGCAACAGAGACTGCAACTTCCATTGTAAAGGTCCCATATCCCTCCATATCGTTACAAGGTTGGTTGAATGAACCATCATCAATAGGAATTTCGGTGGGGCCATTTGGATTCCAGTTGATCTAATCTCCAGTCGGTGCTTTCCTTCTCTGTCAGCCTTTGAGATATACTTCATTAAAAACCTGTGCGTTAGTACAACAATATTTTTTTTTTCTCGGTTTAAAACTCGCGTATAACTCCTATATTTAGCACATTCTTAAAGTAGAAAGACATGTCCATATTTTGAAGACCAAAGCATACATATCTAATTGGCCCGACTCCAATAATTCATTCAAAAAAATAATTAACATATAATACAAATATGAAACAGTGGAAAAATCAAAGGAACAACCATCAGAGTGAGTCATAAACACGAAGAACACGAGAGACACAATACCAAGGGCCCATTGAGGTGAGTCAGATCATTGTCTACCACCAGAACTTAGAGAGGTGGAGCTGGCGGAAGACGACGTGCTACTCGACGACATGTAGTACTAGAGCTTTCCACGATGCAGATATCCACGTAGGTCTGCACAGTTAATGTCCTAGGGAATCCCTTACACTCAACAAGTAGCAACGCTATAATGGATGCCAATTCTTGGACACAATCACACCCAAAAAACACACAAGGAATGATCAAATTCAACACTCTAACAATTGAAAAATAAATACTCTCACACACTAATGAACAAAATATCATATCTCTTCCATCTCTCTGGGCCCTCCCATGAGCGAGTTAAGCCTATATAGGCTTTGATACCAAAAAGGAATTTGGAGGAGCAGACATGATGCATAAGTTACTCTCAAAAATACTCATATATTCATTCAACTCAAAACTAAATTACATGCTACATATATAGTACTTACAAGATCCAACAATTTTCAAACCAAAAAATTGCTTGTTGAAAAAATCTCTCAACAAAACTTAACAACCAAAAAACTAATCTTACCTATATACCATTGTAAGCATTCACTACAACAAAACCTTGTGATTAGCATCCCTTTTTGCTTCCTTTTTTGTGTCTAGAGCTGATTTTTGGTGCTATTTGTGTCCATTTATAAAATATGGTGCAAAACTTGATGCAATGTTTGCACTGAGTTTTGCACCGAGCGTTACATCAAGTTTAGCACCAGGTATTGTAATAGGTTTTGCACTAGATTTTACACCAAGTTTTACGCCATGTTGTATGCCAAGTTTTGTGCCATCCTTTACACCATGTTTTGCATCAAGTTTGGCACCTAATTTTATTTCACCAACTTTTGTATCCTCTATTGCATCCACTTTTTGCGCCTACACTTGCATCAACTTTTGCATCATCTCTTGCATCGCCTTTTGCATCATTTTTTAAATCATTTTTTGCATCCCCTTTGTGCCAAGTTTTGCATCGAGGTTTGTGTCTAGTTTTGCATATAATTTTGTTGCATTGACTTTTACATCTTGTTTTGCATCCATATTTACATCCTCTTTTTCATCTGTTATTGTGTCCACTATTGCATCCATTTTTCTTGTGCCATAATTTTCACCTAGTTTGACACCTCCCTTTGCACCCTTTTTTGTTTCTAAATTTGCATCCATGATTGCATCCTCATATACATCTAGGTTTTCATCAACTTTTACATCTATTTTTGCATCCCTTTTTATATCCACTTTTGTGTCAAAATTTGCATCAGGTTTTGTGTCTCATATTACATCCACTTTTGCATCGAATTTTGTTGCATCAATTTTTGCATCCTATTTTACATCCATTGTTGCACCCATGTTTTCGCCCTTTTTTACATCACTTTTTTCATTTTATTTTGCATCTTCATTTGCTTCGTTTTTTGTATCTATCATTACATCCACTTTTGTTGTGATACAATTTATGCCATGTTTTGTACTTACTGTTGTACCCACGTTTGCTTCCAATTTTGCATCAATCTTCGCATCCTCTTTTGCATAAAACATTGCATCTATTTTTGCATCCACTTTTGTGTTGGGTTTTGTGTCTCATTTTGTATCTTCTTTTTCATGTACTTCCATTGCATCCATATTTTGCATCCAATTTTGTTTCTCCTGTTGCACTCGTTTTTGCATCCACTTTTACATCCCTTATAACATCTTGTCTTGCATCAAAGTTTGCATATTTTTTGTGTGTCTATTATTACATCCAATTTCTCATCCACTTTTTTTGTTCTATTATTTGTGCCATATCTCATGCATATCGTTGCAACCCACATTTTTTTCCACTATTGCATCCACATTTGCATTCTCTTTTGTATTCAAGTTTGCATCAAATATTGTTTATGTTTTTTGCATCCCATTTTGAATCTACTTTTACATCCACTTTTGATTCGTCCAATTTTGCAACTAATTTTTTGTCCACTATTGCACCCATGTTTGGCCCATGTTTACATCTCTTTTTGCATCCAATTTTTCCTCATTTTTGCATTCAATTTTGTGTCTATTTTTATTTTTTTTTACATTCATTGTTGTATCCACATTTGTTTCACCACAATTCATGCTAAGTTTTATGCCTACTATTGTTCCCATGTTTTCTTCCACTTTTTCATCCATGTTTGAATCCTATTTTGTTTTCAGGTTTGCAACAACTATTGCATCTACTTTTTCATCCACTTTTGTGTCAATTTTTATGTCTTGTTTTGCATCTAGTTTTGTTGTGTCCACTTTTCACCCAATTTTATGTCTATTTTTACCCCCATTTTTTGTTCACTTTTGCATCCCTTTTCCAACACACATCATATTTTTTGCATTGATGACATTTCTTATGACATTGAAAATTATGAACAACTGATCACAATGTCAATAATTATGATGATGATGACATGAATTGCAATTGTTATGAGAATGACAATGATGATAAAGACAATGGGGGTTACAATGACAATGATGATGATGATGCTAATGACCTTGGCCATTCTTCCCAATTTTTAAATGTTTTCATGGTCATAATCATAATAATTATATTTGTTGTCGTCTTCCAAGTCATCTTCATCTAATCAACATTATCATTATTTTCATCTTGGTCATCATCAACAATAATAATGACATGAATGATGATTATGATATTCATGATGAAGACGACAACAATTATGATAAAAATTATATTAGTTATGACGATGGGGATGATGACAATTATAATGATGATGCTAATGGTAGTGATGATGATGATCATCGATCATCTTTAAAAAATAAAGTTGTTTTTTCTCTTGGATATATCATGTGTCCTAACAACCCTTTTCGAGCACTCGTAACATTTTTTGGGTTGATGATATTTCTTACAATACCTATAATTATGAACAATTGATGACAATGTCCATAATCATGATGATGATAATGAAGACATGAATGGTGATTATGACAATAATAATGATGACGATGATGGTGGTGAATATGGCGATAATGAAGATGATGACCCTCCCTCTAAACTAGGGAGGTACTCATAATGAGACCAGAAAGTAATCTCAAGTTGAAATATTCATATAAGAAGGGATCTAGATTGATAAGCATCAATGATGATTTACATCATCATAGCCAACATTTTCAAAATAGCAAGGCCTTGACTAATAAGTTTATCTCTCCATTAGATTAGAGCACAATGTTAGGAGGCATAAATTTGGACACCACTGCCTCTCTAGGCACTTACTCCACCAGGATGTTCACCAGGTATGCCCTCACATGATTATTTCATAATCCACTATCATAATATTTGAGACTAGGAAATGTCAATCCTCATTATTATTCTTATCTTGGATTAATGTACTTGACTTATGGAGGTTAGTCCTAGTCAAAATACAAATTATCAAGGAATATTGGTCCGAGATGTTTATCCAATCCACCATTCTCCCTACTGGTGTCTTTACTAGGCTTACGACTATTAGTCATGGCCATAGTACACGACACATGGATAATATGGTGTCTACCCTCACCCCCTCTCAACCATAGAGGAGACATCCACAAGCGTAAGATTTTCTCAAGAATACCCATTATTTTCATAGAGAATAACATCATTAATTTGTTTTCATCTCATGACACCTTTATGATTAAGCATTCATAGATTTGTGGCAAAATATTTCCCCTTTTGTCATTTGTGATGAATAAAATAAAAAAGTGAAAGCCAAAATCATTAAAGATACACTATAATGATTTATCTAAGTCTAAACTCTAAGGTTGAAGTGAAAATTCATGTAAATGTTATATCTATGAGTTGTGCCAAACTTATGAAAACCTTATTCCCTAAGTCCTATATATAAGAAAAAGAAAAAGAAAGAAACATAAGGCCCAATGAATGGTAGCTCATGTATTCACTCCCTCTTTGGAAAATATATGAATATATACACTCCTAGTCACACTTGATCACATGTTTGTGATGGTTAAATCATGAAATCCTCTTTTTCACATGCATTTTCACTTCATCATTTACGCACCTAATTGAGGATCTAGAGAATGTTTGTTGCCTAAGGGTTTCATGTCTACTCTTGGTTTACTTAGGTCACACTATTGTCAATTTATGTGACAGTGTGAAATACATAAGTTTGTGGAGTTATTAGAACAATGTATTAAGTTAGTCACCACACACACATGTATTACGTCTCATTGATCCACATGTATGGGTTGGATACTTATTACTTGAAAACTTTAATGGATACTACTTTATGGCTTTAATGGTATAGCTTACAAAATATCTTGTTAAACATTGTGATTCATCCTTTCTTTTCCTCGAGACACTTTATAATATTGAAGTCACTCCCAATAATCCATGGAGATGGGGAGTATAAATCACTTGTGCTAGAAATAGAATTGACAAATAGAGGTTTTCTATTTGCAATATTGAAGTCATAGACATTGGATACATGGTAGTAGTCCTTGATGTCAATTAACTAAAATTGTATTGTCATAATGTGAAAAGAGGTAAACATATTGGTAACCTTGATGTCCTGATCATTTCAAATAATAACCATTCCACCCAAGTATCTCTAAGAATCAATCACTACTACTTGGAAATTCCTCCTCCATTTGCTAATTATCTGAGGTAGAACCTCACTTAATATTTTTGTTTCTTATATCAAAATTATTGATGGGTGTTCTATATACCATTTTTCTTTTAGAAGTCTTTGTTTCCCTTTACTATTGAGTCTCCTCATGTTCCATGAGACTATTTTCATCGAGAATTTACACAGAAAGGAAGATAATGTGACTAAAAAACATGTCTCAAGATTTATGTGCTTGGACAATTCTACTTCATGACTCCTATACTTCCTTAACCTAGGATTGAATGGTGAACTTGATGGCCTTAAGGGAAATTGACCAATGAAAATCTAAAAAAGAGGTGACTTTTGACTTTATCACATACAACTTAATATACTAAACAAAATATCCATAACAATTTCATCAACCAATGAATCATTAAAAAAAAAATCCAAAACAATTTCATCAAGCAATGAATCATTGCATTATAAAATACAATCTATAAACCTTTTGGGAACGTTTTTCTAAACCATGGTAAAAAACCAACATATTTAATATTAATATTTAACAATAATATGGAAAATAACACGTTTTGATAAATAACATATTATCAAGCCTAAAAAATGTCACTAACAGAAAACTAAAAAGCATGCAACTAATGGAAGTGACCAAACAAGGCCACCATAAGACAATTAATCTATTAGGACCAAGATTGATGGGGACAAAGATCTACAAAGGACAAAGGCAAACCTATTTTAACTTTATTGTTTTATTAGGCTCAAGATGAATGTTTCACGATATAATGAAGAACATAATTAGTTTTATTGCATTAAGAAAACTTGAGCACATTCTATAACTTAGCAAGCAAGAGATGTATAATACCCATCTCAACGACACAACACATGGCATTAAGTTACTTTTTTATATATAATTTAAACTCCTATCATAAAATCACAAATTTAGCATGAATGGAATGTTTAAAATCCATTTTTATAAAAACAAAATATAAACTTTCTTATAGAAAAAAATACCAAAAACTAAATATATTTTTTTAGAAAATAAAAAATACTAAAACTAAAAAAAAACTAAAACATAAGCAAACTAAAATTTGAATTTGACACTCGTTCACTTTCAGAAACGCATATGGTGGAATGTAATCTCTTTATGCTCATCTTTAGCTTTTTCCTAAACAATAAAAGCATACAAAAGTGGGAAAGAGCCATAAAGCATGGGGAAGCTTTTTCCTAAGCACAAAAGCATCTAAAAAGTGGAAAAGGCCATTTTTATATGAGGAAACATTATTCACCCAAAAGATTTTGCCCAAATTGAACTAATGAGGAATTTGGGAAATCTTCATAGCCTTCAATTTCCTATATATTGGAGGCTTGGCCATTGAGAAAATGATGGGAATTCTTGTATTGTCACGCTGCTGAGATCTATCTTGAGATGGCGAGTTTTGGAGCTAGGAGTTGGGGGAGGTGCTGCTGCAACTGCATATGATTGTTGTAACTTTCCTCCAACTCCTTTATTAATATAGATCAGTTGTTCTTCCTTCCATATGTTTCTATTCATTCTTTACTTATTCTATTTAACTAATGAATGTATGAGATTTTGGTTTATACTTATTTATTCAATAATATTTATATGTTTCTGATAGTTTCGATTATCAAGATATTATGCTATGAAGGTTGCTTTATTCTCTCTCTTATGTGTAGGACCGGGCTTTGGAGCTAGCTAGGAGCGCTTCCTATCTATACTAAAAACTCTAAGAAGACCTGCATGTGAGGACTCACAAGAATTCCTTCTCTTTTTCTTAATCTATACTCTACATCTTGATTTACTAAGAATCTCGAGCCTTAGAACAACCTTTCTCTTAATTGGTCTATCCTAGGTTTTCGGGATAAAGTGAGATGGTTTTATGTTAATCTAACCATGCATTAAATCCCACAGCAAAATGATAATTAGAAACTTTAATATATTTCACTATGTAAATGAAATTAGTAAAATGAACCCATAGAGGGGGTCATAAATGGAAATAAAATTAAAACTCTAAACAAGAAGCCAGAAGTGAATGTAACAATGGATGAAAATTGGGAGTAGAATTGGATGTTAAACTAGCCATAAAAATAAGATGCAAACAATGACACAAAAGGGGTTTTAAAGTAAAATTAAAAAAGGGTGCAACACTAGACACAAAGAAGGGAACAAAATAGGGCATATGAAAGGATACCCAATTGGGTGCAAACAAGGATCCAAAATAAGACACCAAAATGAGGATGCAAAGAATGGTGTAAAATTAGGATGCAAAATTGGGTGTAAAAAGGATGTAAGAAAAGACACAAAACAAGATGCAAAATGGGACTAAAAAAGGGTGAAACCAAAGATGTCAAAAAAGATGCATAACTAGATGAAAATTCAAACTAAAATCTAGGTGCAAAATGAGATGCAAACGTGGACATAAAATGTAGCAAAAAAAAAGGATGCAAATTTGGATGCCAAAAAGGATGCAAAATTAGATACCAAAAAGGATGCAAATTTGAAAATAAAAAATGGTGCAAAATTGGACACACAAAAAAAAAAAAATAAATAAAATAAATGGTGCAAAAATGGGCATAAAAATGGCTCAATTTTGGATGCAAATTGAGATGCAACATTGGATGTAAAATAAGGTGCAACAAATCATTCAAAACTTGGTGCAAAAAAAATGCAAAAGTAGACCAAAAAAATAGCTCAAAATTGAATGTAACAATAGACACAAAATGGGATGCAAAGGTGGATGCAACACATGGTTCAACATAGGATGCAAATTTATATGCCCAAAAGGATGCAAGAAATGGTGTTAAAAATGATGCTAAATTGGATGCAACAAATGATGCAAAATTAGATGCAAAATATGGTGCAAAATAGGATGCAAAAAAGGGAGATAAATAAAATGCAAAAATGGATGCAAAATTTGGCACTAAATGAGATTCAACATATGGTGCAAAATTGGATGGAAAAAATGGTGTAAAAAAAGGGAGAAAAATTGGTGCAGAAATAGATGTAAAAATAAGTACAAAATTAGAAGCAAAAAATGGCATAAGACTAGATGCAAAAATTGGCACAAACTGGATGTAATAAAAGGCACTAAATTAGATGCCAAAGATGGTGTAAAAATCGATGCAAATTATGACACAAAACTAGAAGCAAAGAATGCCACAAAAGAAGAAGCAAAAAATGATGCAAAAATAGATGCAAAAAATGGCACAAAACTAGAAGCAAAACATGTTGTAAAACCAAATGAAAATCTTGGTGCAAAAAAAGATGGAAAATTTGGCGTAAAAAAAGATGCAAAATTTGGTGCAAAAAAGGACGCTTTAAAAATTGTACAATAGAGCCAGATTTAGCACCAGGTTGCTGATCCCAATTAAGAAAAAAATGCACTAAAATCTGGTGCTAAATCTGGCGCAAATTGCCTATTTTGTTGTAGTGGACTCATACATAACCCTTCGGATAAAGGGGGGGATGTTGGACACCTAATCCTCTATGGGTTGGTGTAGAATGTGAACAACCATGAGAGTCCAGGAGACCTTGGGATGTGGAACCCAATGGTCACACAAATGTACTATAAATGTATATCATTGTCAAATAATAGATGAACTCTCCTGCTTATCTTTAATATTTTGTTGTTTCCATGTGTGTGTTTAAAAAATCTGCTACCAGAAAAGTAGCAAGTTTCTGTCTGATGGCATTGCTCAGAGTGATAGTCTTCACATCAATATGTGAAACAATCAAGCTGATAACATATGCACATGGAAAGGCTAGATATTTGCATGCAACCCTATCTAGCCTTTATTTCTAGACATTAACATATACATGTCGGTCCTCTAGATCTACTTTGAAGCTCTTTATTGAAAAATCTTTGTTCACTTTCTCCCATGTAAGATCGGATTCATTTTCCACAAATAGTTGAGTGTCTGAATATACTGGCATGTTTACTGGTGCACTCTCAACTGCTTCCCCAATATTGCTTTATGTGGTATATTTTGAAGCATCTGTCTTGGGTGCCATGATAATAGTGACTGTTGGAGAGAAGTGCTGAATACTTGTGATACATGCAGGAGGAAAAGGCACCCATGGAAAAATTACATTAGCTTTTGCAAATCAACTTTCAAAAAAATATCAAGAAGCAAACACACAGGCTGATGAGAGATATTGCACAACTATCATCATCAAGGGAGGGAGATTGGTTGAGGGTCTACGTATTGTGTAGTCTCAACAACTAGTGATGCAACCTGAGGCTTGACACTGCGTAATGTGCAGTTCAACCTGGGCAGTAACAGGAAGAGACTGTGCATTGTGCAGTCTCAACGGCCAAGGTGGCAGGATCGAGCCCTGGGACTATGCAGTACGTAGTTTGGCCATATTGTACTGTGTATTGTGCAGCCTTAGAGGCCAATCTCTCAGCTTGATCCTTGGACTTACATAATGCCTAGCCAAGCAAAGTAGTGCATGGCCAAGTGAAGTGTGAATCTTCCCAGTGAAGATCTAGGAAACAAGCAGACTTAAGTGAAAATGCAAGTTAAAGTGCGGATATGACTAAGTATGGATAGACCAATGTGAATCAAGTTCAAAAACTCAACAAATAGAAGGAAAAACAAATATGCAAGGAGAGTCACCGAAACGACGGTCACAGGTGCACAAAAACAAGAAAATTGATGCGACACTTATGAAAATCTAACAAAAAACTAAATCAACACTTCTACAAGATAATATAAGTTAACACACCAACAACCATGAAGAGAAACAAGAAAAGAAACACTCACAGAAGCGAAATGACAAAAAGTGATAGAAAAAAATGGCAAACGATGACAAAATCAAAACTCATAGGGAAAAGTGACAATAACTTCGCCGAAGGCTCCTTGATCTCCTTGGGAATGCTAGAGGTCCAAGACTGAATGTATAAATGATATTTAGAGGATCAATTAAATAGTTTTTGTCAAATTAGGGTTCATGACGCGGATGTCTAAAATCAAGGAAAAAACAACACTTAGCGGAAATTTCTAAAAATAGTGACTATGCCACCTAAGGGAACGAATAATGACTCCCTATTTTCTAAGGTTTCTTTTTCACTTTTTTCTTCTTCCTTTTTCTTTTTGCTTTTTTAGGAAACTTGCCATGCACACTGCCAAGGAAGACCATGCAATTCTAGGGAATTGGGCAACTTCCCGACTCAATGCATTGCTCAATTTTTTAGCACAAGGGATGGATTACACAGTTTTTGAGCTTAGTGTTGGGTTTCCATCCATGAGTGTGCAATTATCAAGCTCAATGCTAAGATGCCACTATGGATTGTGCAGTTTCCATCATCAAGGTTTACTTTCCTTCCAAGGTTGCGTAGCTTCTGGAGGCAATCCCAGAACTCCAGCAAGGTCGAGTCAGAAGGTTAGATTGTGACTCAAAAATATTATATAAGTATGAAAACAAGAAAGCAAAAGCACAGATGAAAGGAATAAGTCTTGATAAAATCATGAATACTTGAGGAAAGTAAAAGATAAGCTCTTGTGAATAGAAGGGAAGGATCTAAAATCAAAGCGTAGGCAAAATTTTGGAGGGTGGTTGTAGCAACTACAACACAATATAATAGTCATCATCATTGTTGTAGTCTTCACTGTTATTTGTTTATTTCTCTTTCAGATTACACGGTCTTTCTTGTACAATAGTTTCTCTTACACTTCATGAGCAACTTTTGATCTCATTATAACTGTTATCTCTTTTCCAAAACATTCTTGGGGATGATATCCCCCTAAGAGACTTCACATTTCATGTTTGTTGTTCTACCTTCATGGTGACTAAATTCTTCTTTGCTTTCTTGGGCGGCTCCCCCTGAGGCCATAATGACTTCATTTTGTCATTGAAGTCACATGTTGCTCCTTTTTATACCTCTTCCACACTTTAGTAGGTTGCCTTCTCTTGTTTTAATTTCTTTCATTGTTTGGTATGCTTGGAGTTCCTTCAATCTTTTATCTATAACTCTTTAGGGTTGTTGGCTTGTTGGGGCCTCATCCTGGTTCAGAGGTGATTTAGCCAAACAAATCCCGGTACTACTGGCCCTTTCAGCAACAGTCCACGGAGCGTGGACTGAGGTCTCACCCGAAGTAGTATGGGAGGGTGCTAGAACCAAGTTTCCGCACCCTGGAGATGTCTGATGGTTTCAAGTGGTCCACTGTTCGACCCTGTGTGCATGTCACTACGCGCACTTACCCGTACCTCACAGCCTGAGATGATACCTTCCCGCAACCCTACTCGGGGATCGAACAATGTTATTACCCATGTCCTTACTCGCAGCCCGATATTAGGTGATTAACTAAACTTACTTATACACTTTTAGTTATACTTAACAATGTTCACAATTCATATATGTGTGTGCAGTAAATAAATAGTATAATTGCAAGTAATATCAAACATGTAATAACTCAGAATAGATACACAGGATTCAGATAAAACTTCTCTTTATTATTTTCTTTCTTCTGTTATAGACTCAACCCTACCCTGCGCACTCAGCTGCAAAGCCTCTTCCTACTACTACGACCCAAGACACTTAGGCTCTTGCTCCATGCTTCACTATCTTCTTCTATCCATCCATTGTATTTCTTTACAACTTAAAGCCTCACTCTATTTATACAATCCCATGGTCCACAAACCATGGGTAGGCCAACACTACATTCAAAACTTAGGGCGGACAGCCCTATGCCTCTAACATACAATTCCCGCTCCGCGCCCGCAATTCACGGAGTCCTTATAACAATATTACTCAAAACTTGGGCTTTGAGCCCCAAAACATGTTGTGGGGGGATTCCATGCCCAACAGGCCCCAACACAAACATCGTGACTCACCCTCGAGGCACTCTGTCAGCACGGCGATCTTGGCACGGAGTCCCTCCAGCTAGTCCCAAATGGTCGTGATGTCTACAACGCACTGGGTTGCTTCTTGTTGAACTTGTTGCATTCTCTCTTCTAAGACCTATGTTTCTGGTGTGTTGTGCTTCATCTGTGCATGCATCCCCTAAATTTGTGCAAGCTTTCCTTCAATATCTATCATGATTGTGAAGGCTTCGTCAATCCATGGCTGGACACGTGAATTGAAAACTACTTCCTTATGGCGCGCCGCATCCACCTACGCCTTTAATGCCTTGGCTTGTTGCAATCTCACAAGCCGTTGAGTGAGGAATACTATCTGCATAGTCCCTCTAATGTTGTCATACTTCTAATGGAGTTCGCGTGCCTCTGTCTCCAACCGCTAGATATTGGGATCCTCCTGCAAAGTCGTGAGGACCTCTAGTGCATGTTCCAACATATTTGTACATTTGCGCACTACACATCCAATATCTTCCAACCCTGCTGCAATAGTGGTGGCGCGTTGTTCTCTAATTTCTGGGGGAGTGGAAGGCTGTGCCTTCAACCGCAGCTCGAAGATCTGGAGATTCAGCTCCAACTGCACCCTCGTCGTCTCTTCTCTCACGTCGCAGACTCCACTGGCCAAACTGTGGATCCACACTTCCACTGGTATATCTGTTGTGATGGCTAGCCCCGAGACGTGTCGACAAGTGTCATCTACTGTGTGCACCAAATGTTGGTTCTACGACACCAACTCATCGTGCTACAAGCTGAGCTATTCTATGTTAATTTTCTGCATGCTGAGAACTTGGATCACGCAGCTCTCCCTGGCCCATAGCTTTGCTGTTATCCCGTCCTATAATTGATATAGTGTTTCCCAAGGAAGGGCAGCCAGGTTAAGGCCAAGGTGTTTCATCATGCTAAGTGACATCCGATCCATCGCATTTGACGATACTAACGCTCCCTCTAGCAACACTATTGTGTTAGCCATCTGTGTGCACAGCATCTGCTCTGTTCCTAAAGTTCTTGTTGCGACGTGAGAAGACAAGGTACCTTCCTAAGGGGGTTGCACCTGTAACTCCTACAATTGCGCCTTGAGGGCCCCAAACACAGTCTGGTGCTTCGTCATAAACTCTTGAGGTGCTTCACTAGTGAAATCACAGACCATCTCACTTATGTCATGGAGATCATCTTCAGTTAAGGTGATTAGTTCAATGGCTAGCTTCGACGCCTTGACCTTCTTCCTTGGACCTAATCTCTCTACGATGCACGACCGTTTGAGCTGCTTGGATGTGGCTCCTGGGTCTGTGCTCCCTTCTATTATTTATGTGTCCTCTACCTCCTACCCTGAGGACGTCGCTTGGCCCTCTTCTATCTGTATTGTCACTGCCTCTGTTGTCTGTGCTACTGCTTCTATGAACTTCTTCTGCTCCACAGCTTCCTATGTCACTTCGCGTATTGCCCTTACCTCAGCTGTCGCTTTTTCATTTTGTCTTCTCTCGGTTAGTTGGGTGATGTTTAGCTTGGCATCATCCTTCTTTTTCTGTGCTGTCGCTTTCTCCAGTTCCACCAAATCTGGGGCGTGCCACTTAGGAGGCCATGTCTCCAGTACAGTAAATTTCGCGTCATCAGTGGCTATAAATGGTAGCTTCATCCACTGCTTCGTCGGATCCTTCCGCACCTTGATATAGATGTTCTGCATATTTGCCTTGAACTCTGCAAAACTCTACAAACTATTGTGCCCCATAGGTGATAGGCACGGTCTCCTGTTGATCCACATTCAGATGCTCGCCTCCATAAGCACCAAAAAAAATTTGTATCGTGAATCCGTTTCGCGTCCTTGGTGGCCCAGAGCGAAGCTTACTTCACGGCCTCTGGTAAGTCTCAATCAATGTTGGGAAACTGACTATCCTCTGGTAATTCTCCTACTACCAGCAAGATGGATAAGAGCAAGCACGCGTAGTGGAAGGTTTTACCCTTCTCCTAGGCTTCGCGATAGTTTAACAAAAACTCCTCGCAGAGGAATTCAGCCCAGTTGAATTGGACCCCCTCTGTGCACTACTTGACCAATGTGATCACTAGTGATGGTGCCTCATCGGCGTGGCACTTCCTCATCACTTTGTTGGCTAGGAGTTGGGTGGCTATGCGCAACTCTTTTTCCTTGATGCTGGTGATCGCGTAGCCCCGCTTCTTTTTCTCTAGCTTATATTTCACTTTCATGGCTTCTGCAAGAGCCAAATCACTACTATTTCTGGCTATAGTCACAAGGTCCTTTCCTTTACAAGGAAGCTGAGAAATATGGTGGATAAGGTCTGACGTGATGGGAATAGGCTCCTCCAGCTGTAGATACCCATCATGCACTAGGCAGAGCAACTGCCTGATGACGAAAATGGTGATGGCGCGCGGTGGAAATGTGGTATCCATAAAAAAGTACAACAACCCAGCCTTTTCCACACCGCACAACCATTTTTATAGCTCTAACGTGATCACCACCCCCTTAGTATTCTACTTCATCAGATTCATCATCTCTAGGTGCGGGAACTTCTCGCTGCCAGTGAGATCCTAGTCTTCAAATTTAATGGTTGGCACGCGGCCTAGGTGCGTGCCCTCAAATACAAAAATCGTCAGGGAGGAGCGGGGTTTGGAGCAAACTCTTCGTTGCATCCAGGTCCTTTGGTACTTTGGTCTTCCCTTTCTGCAGAGGGACATACGCGGGCAATTTTGCTGTAGAGCGCAATGGTTGGATATCCTCCTCCACGTCTTCTTCTTCTTTTGCGGTGGCGACCAGGGCCTACAAGTCTTCTTCTTCCTCATCTGTTTCAATTGTGACTGCCTTCCCCTTTCCTTCCATTGATAATTTGTTGTGTAGCAGATTTCTCAGGGACATGCATACTGGATCCATTTCCTATTTATCCTTCTTCAACAGCGACATCCACGGTGATTTGGGGATTTTTGTGACCACCCCAGCGCCCTCGGGAACATCCTGTACCATGGGGGTCTGTGTGGCCTCACCGGAGGTTCCCTCTTTAACTCCCAACCCATCCTTAGTGGCCATCATCATCTCTATACCGTATTTTATTTCTCACAAACTTAGGGGCTTACTTATTGCTCAGCTCTCAACACTCTGTGCTCTGCTCAAATGCTCAGTTCTCAAATGACCAAGTGTTGTTCATTGGCTAGCCCTTTGAGTTTTATAGCCCCTTTCGAATTTAAATTCGACCGTTCCCCCCAATTCCAGGCCATCAATGCTTTCTTAGCGGTATATTTTTATAAATCTTGCCCATAAATCACGTCTTAAATTCCCGCCACCTGCTCCATTTGGCCTCCAATCAGACATCTCGTCATGATTAGTGACACCAACAGTCACTTCCCAGCCAACCAGTGTGGCAGCACAGCCCTTCATGCGCGGTCGCGAACCCTGTGACATTTTGATTCTACGTGCATCTCCTAGAGCACACAGCTCCCAGGAAGAATAATTTATAGTCTTGCACTCCCTTTCAACTGCGTGGAGCGCTAAGACTACCCCTTCCTACGGTTATCCAAGTGGTCGCACCACCTGTGCGAGGCTCCATCCCATTCTCCAGCTTGGTTCACGGAAAAATCTCCATCTACCATTGTGGTGATCGGCACCGCGCGCTCTATTATTTGCAATGTGCCACCCTAGTTACTACGTTTGGAAATATGCAGTCCCAGCCACGGCAGCAGACTAACCAATTCTCAACAATAGTCCTCTAATTCGTTAGTATGATCATATGCACCTTGCCTTGACATCCTTGGTTTATCAACGAGAAATGCTTCCTTTATTTTGTTTTCCAACTTCTTGACCTCTACGTCCATTAAAGTGATTTTCCCCCTTAGTTGTACCCAGTCTTTTTTGAGTTCGTGAAGTCTTAAGTTTCCCCATTGAATTTCTTCCTAAAGTCTGATATGTTTTCTTTCTCACGACTGCGTGATTTCTTCGTTACGGGCTTCGTGCACTGTCGAATCTATGGGTGTTGTTACGTGCGGATTCGGCTTTGCATGCTCCTCAGAGATTATAGTCCCTGAATCATCCCACATCTTTGGAATTGCTCTCGCGGTTAGGGTTTTGCACATGGTCCTATAGTCCCATCGAACCATTGGTACGCGCAGGTCCTAGTAACTGTGTTTCACACAGTGGACCCTGTTCAGCAATTCACACACCTTGTCAAATGTTTCCCTGCAGATAATCTTTGGTGCGCTTCGTCTTTCCTGCTACTGCTTTTTGTTCTTGTCTTCTATCATGGGAGAGGTGTGCATTTGTGCAGGTTACGTGCCATACGTTTGTACCCATATGGAAAGGTGGGCACGCAAGCTGTTTCGCCCCTCATAATCAGCTCTCATCCGTAGCTGAGGTTTTCCAAATTGTATAAGCATCCCCCTTCTGCATTTGCGCCAATCCCTGAAACTCTGTTGGTGCATACCCCACCACCTTACGGGAGCAGTGCATAGTGCCCATTTCAGAGCATGGAACTGTTGTTGTTCTGGCACTTCACTTTCAAATTCATTCAAGAACTCATCCACCACTGTCAACCCATTGTACCTAGGCAGATCCCTTATCTCCGTTGTCATGCAGGGCAGTGATCTTACCACCATGTTGCAATTGAGCATGGTTACTTCGTGTAATTGATTCTACCATCGTTCTATTTCTTCGTCTAAATTTGAAGTGCAAGAGCTTGCGCACTCCCATGAAATCCTATCAGCTGTTGTTGGATTCACCCAATCCTACTCTCGAGTAGTTATCTTGTAGATACAATCAAGATCGTCATCACTATCATCGTCGCACACTGGTTTTGTGTAGCGCGCTCCTTCCGCAAGGTCCAAAGGTACCACTACATGTAGTGACTTTTTCTCAAAAATCATTTTGTGCTTCTTTAGATTTATTATTCCATTCATATCAGTGGCCCAATCTATTCCCAATATCATAGGATAGGGATTGTTGTCATCGACAATATTTATCACTTCGAAAACTACCACCGCGCTAGCACCTTCGATATCTACTGTTATCCCCTGCAATTTTCCTATCGGTAGGATCTTCTGTTGGTTCGCCATTTGTAATTGAATAGGAGACCATTGTAGCGCGGGTCTGCCCTTGAATTCCCATGTTTGTTTTAGCAGTATATTCATGTCCGATCCAAGATCCAGAATTACTTGATTCATTTCTTACTCTCTGATTTGCACAGTCAATCTCATTTCCCTTCCTATTCCCAATGCATGCTCCCCCAGTTTCCAGACTACGCATGATTCTCCTGACCTAGCGCACCTAGTGATAAGTTCTTGTAGCCCTTTTACAGCCTTGCTTTCGTGCAACAGTTTCATGCATGTCTCTAGAAAGGTAGTGAGCATTGAAGGATCCATTCCTGGTTCTAGTTGATCCTTACTACCTGAAGTGGAGGCCTCCGTGAAGCTCTTCTTAGCTTCCATGAATGTCTCCTTCACGCTCTCCAAATCAAATTTAATTTATTTTGTAGGAGCCTTGCTAACCCATGCACTTTCTTCTGGCTACTTACCTTTTTCATCTTCGGTTGTGATACCACTTCGAAGCACTATGTTTAGTTTTGGGTTCTCTTCAAGGCTCAGACCTCATCATTTGTAGGTTCTAAGTCGGAGGAGGCTGGAGTACTCCTTTATCGCGCAACCTCGCTATCAGTGTAGGGAAGTCCTCCATCTCATGATCAAATTGCGTACAATATAAACATGATGCTCTCGTCGGGTTCATACAATTGCGGGCATAGTGCCCTAGCCTTCCGCAATTGTAACAAATTAGTTGTCCATGACCCCTTCCTAGTCCCATTCCACCTCAACCTCGTCCGTGCCCCTGAAATATAGTAGGCGCCATCCCTACATTTGGATTGAGGGCTTGTGTTTCAGTCTACACTCTATAGGCAGGAGTTTGATCCATCGTCAACTCGTAGCTTCTGTTTTGGGTTGTATTATATTCTTCCCACGACTAGCCCACGTAGTTAATCGGGGTGTTAGAGGGGGGCCAGAGCCCCCTTTTCATTGCGCCGATTGTGTAGTGGGGGGGGGGGTCACAGGGGGTTTTAGGTGTACCCATAACCCCACTTTATGGGGACCCTATGTTAGGTTGGGTGGACACACCTATAGTTTTGTGCATGATTTTAGCACATGTTTTTGGACGTGATGGTTTTCGGTCCATGGTATTGGACGCGATGGTTTTCGGTCCATGGTATTGGACACAATGGTTTTCGGTCCATGGTATTGGATGCTTAGGCATGTATAAATATGTATTATAGCATTGAAAGGAAAATAATGAAAAATCAAGCTAGTAGTCCCGGATTTGGGATCCAGGGGAAAATCTCTGTGTATATGCGTTTTATGTGTATTGCTCTCACGTTGTTTATTTTCTATGTTTTCGGTCCATGGTATTGGATGCTTAGGCATGTATAAATATGTATTATAGCATTGAAAGGAAAATAATGAAAAATCAAGCTAGTAGTCCCAGTTTTGGGATCCAGGGGAAAATCTCTGTGTATATGTGTTTTATGTGTTATGCTCTCGCATTGTTTATTTTCTGTGTTTTAGAATTCATATGCAGGTAATTTCTGTACAGGGTTAAAACCTACATTTGGTATCAGAGCAGTTTTGGCTTCAAGGGGAAGTCTTTTTTGCTGAGGGATTTCGCTCGGGCCTATGGTAGGCCCTGTTCAGTGGGAGATCTACGAGATCAATTCTGGTGGTGAAAAAAGATGGCGAGCAGTGGAAAGATAGAGATTGATAAATTTAATGGTCAGAGTTTTGAGTTGTGGAAACTCAAGATGGAGGATCTATTGGTGGATAAAGATCAGTGGATTGCAGTAGATCTAGGTACTAAACCAACAGGAGTGTCAGATGAAGAATGGAAGAAGTTGGATCAGAAGGCAAAGAGCACAATACGATTGTGTGTCTCAGATTCAGTATTGTTGAATGTATCAGGGGAAGCTATGGCGAAGGCTTTGTGGGA
>APFE030398936.1:137225-156241 GCA_000404065.3 Pinus taeda
CGACAGAAGACTACTCCATATACACCTCAGCAAAATGGAGTTGTAGAAAGAATGAATAATACGTTGATGGAAAGGGCAAGAAGCATGCTTAGTGGTGACGAGTTAGGACAAGAATTCTGGGCAGAGGCGGTGGATACTGCATGTTACGGGGTCAACAGGTCACCTTCATCAGCGTTGGAGGATAAGACTCCACAAGAGGTATGGACTGGTAAGAAACCCTTCTTTCATATCTGAGGGTATTTGGATGTGATGCATATGTACATGTTCCAAAGGAGAAACAAACCAAGTTGGATAGTAAATCTGAAAAGTGCATCTTTATTGGGTATAAGGGTGGTTTAAGGGGTTATAAGCTTTCGAACCCAGTCACACGGAAGGTTGTGTACAGCCAAGATGTGGTGTTCAGAGAGGTGAAAGATGTTATTAAACATGAAGTCCAATGAAAGGAACCTGAGAAGATAGAGTTTGAGCTAAAGGAGGAAGAATAAGATTCTACAGCAGAGGAGGAATCAGAAGATGAAGAGCCACAAACTCCGGCTGTGAGAAGATCAGTTCGAGAAAGAAGGCAACCTAAAAGGTATGGTCCATCTGATTTCTGTTCAAATTTTGCTTTATCTATCACTAATGATGATCCTCGAACTGTGAAGGAAGCAGTAGATTCAAAGGATGGAAAACTCTAGAAAGAGGCCATGGTTGATGAAATGGCATCTTTGCACAAAAATGAGGCTTGGGATTTGGTGGAGTTGTTGGCTGGAAGGAAACCCATTGGCAGCAAATGAGTGCTTAAGAAGAAGATGAATGCAGAAGGCAAGGTGGAGAAATACAAAGCTTGGTTGGTAGCAAAAGGTTATTCCCAGGTGCTGGCAATTGATTTTGGTGATATTTTTTTCTCTTGTTGCCAAGGTAACTTCTATTAGATTACTTTTATCTGTTGTTGCTGCTTTTGATTTTGAGGTAGAACAGATGGATGTGAAGACAACAATTCTTCACAAGGATCTAGAAGAAGAGATCTACGTGAAGCAACCTAAATGCTTTGCGGTGAAGGGTAAGAAATAATTAGTATGCAAGTTAAAAAAGTTTCTGTATGGGTTAAAACAGTCACCAAGGATGTGGTATCAGAAATTTGATACATTTATATAGGGACTTAGCTTCACCAGAAATAAAGCAGATCACTATGTATTTTAAATTAATTGGTGACCGTGTTATTTATCTGGTCTTGTATGTGGAAGATATGTTGTTGGTTGGAAATGACAAAGAAATTATCCAGGATTTGAAGACCCAATTGTCTTGCAAATTCGACATGAAAGATCTTGGTGCTACAAACTAAATTTTGGGCATGGAAATTAAACAATATCGGGCAAAGAGGAAGCTCTAGTTAAACCAGAGGAAGTATGTCAAGACAATACTGCAGAGGTTTAATATGCAAAATAGTAAACCGGTGAAGGTTCTTATTACTGCAGGTGTAAAGTTATGTGCTGAACAATGTACCAAGACACAAGAAGAGGAATAAGATATGTCTTATGTTCCATATGAAAGTGCAGTTGGTAACCTGATGTATGTAATGGTATATACTAGACCAGACATTGCACATGCAGTGGGAGTATTGAGTAGGTTTATGTCAAAACCAAGAAAGGAGCATTGGATAACAGTGAAGCGAGTTTTCAAGTATTTGCGTAGCACTAGTGATTATGGTTTGTTCTATCAAGGAAGACTAGGGTTGGACAAAGATTTGGACATCCATGGCTTTGTTGATGCAGACTGGGCTAGAGATCTGGATCAAAGAAGATCTACAGGTGGGTATGCGTTTAACCTATTTGGAGGTGCAGTCAGTTGGATAAGTAAGATGCAGTCTGTAGTGGCACTTTCAACTACAGAGGCTTAATACATGGCAGGCACTCATGCAAGCAAGGAGGCAGTTTGGTTGCAGATATTGTGTTCAAGTATGGGGTTAGTACAACAAGCTACAAGGATAGACTATGCTAGCCAAAGTGCAATTTTCTTGGCAAAGAACCCTGCTTATCATTCAAAGACAAAGCACATTGATGTTCAATATCACTTTGTGAGGGATATTGTTGAGGACAAAAAGGTGTTGTTGGTAAAGGTGGAAACTTTGAAGAATATTGTAGATGCATTGACAAAGTCGATGAGCATTGAGAAGTTCCCTTAGTGTAGAGAAACAATGGGTGTTGCAGGACTAGATCAATGTCTAAGCTCTCATGTGGAAAGAAAACGACAAGTGAGAGAATGTTGGGTGTGTAGCCCCCCTACACGGGATCTGGGGTAGCGGTCGGGGAATTTTTTTGGACCCTATATTAGGTGGGCGGACCTACCTATGGTTTTGTGCATGGATTTCACACATGGTTTTGGGCATGATGGTTTTATTTCCACGGTATTTTGTAGATGCAGTCAAGGGAACTACGGTTATGTTCTAATCGATGGTTAATGAATTGGGGTTTATGGATGCTTCGACATGTATATATGTATTCTAACATTGAAAGGAATATAATGAAAAATCAATATGGTAGTCCCGGTTTTGGGATCCAGGGTAAAATGTATGTGTATATATGTTTTATGTCTTATCCTCTCACCATTTTTTATTTTCTACTTTTAAGAATTTGTTTGCAGGTAATTTATGTACGGGATTAAAACCTACATAATGATATTGTCTAAAGGGATTTAAGTAGACATGTCTTCTAGGGAAGGGATGACTTGACATCTAGAGGAAATTTTGAACTAAATCACATATTTGAAAATTCCTTTTGCAGGCTATAAATAAGCCTTTGAATTTTACCAATACAAATAATAAATAGCATGAAGAACATGCTTAAATAAAATAATAATTTTTACTTAAGCGTGAAACCCATGCATGAAATTTTTTTTTTTTTTCTTCTTTTTGCTTTTACATAAAATATACAATGACATAAGTACAAATACCATTATGAAGATCGAACCTAGTTATGTCTTTCAACATAGAGCAGCCTCAAGGTTTTGAGGTGCATGGAAAGGCGTCTCACGTTTGTAGGTTGAGGAATGCCTTGTATGGAGTCAAGTAAGCTCCAAGAGCTTGTTATGGTCGAATTGATAACTACTCGACAAGGCTTGGATTTACCAAGAGTGATGATGATCCAAACCTATATTTCAAGGTTGTGAAGAATACACCTAATATTTTAATGTTATATGTTAGTGATTTGTTTCTGATAGGTGTTGACTCTCTCATTATTCAATGTAATAAGTAGTTGGCTTCTAAGTTTGACATGAAGGATCTTGGCTTGATGTATTGTTATATGTGACTAGAGGTATGGCAAAATCCTGGCGAATTCTTCCTTGGTCAAGGAAAGTATCTCATTGAGATCCTTTAGAGATTTGGCATGAGGTACTATGAGTCCATGACAAGTCCCATTGTAACTATTTTGAAGTTGAGAAGTTGTGAGTCCAACTTTGTAGATCCATCTATGTACCAGTGATTGATTGGATCGTTGATGTATTTGGTTAACACCAAGCCAAACATTTTCTTATAGTGAACACATTAAGCCAGTTCATTGTAAAATCGAGACATGAGCATTGGATTGTAGCAAAGAACATTTTGAGATATCCACATGGTATTGTGAACTATGGTTTGAGACATGTTGCAAACAATGATGTACAAATTTAGGGATATACAACTTTTGATTGGGCAGGGAGTGCAGATGATAGGAATAATACTTCAGGGGTACGCTTCACTTCAGGATCCATTATGATATCTTGGATGAATAGGAAGCAGAGACCTGTTAAACTCAGCACTGCAGGTGCAGAGCATGTCATAGCTGATGAAGCTTGTATCGAAGTAGTGTGGCCTCAAAAGTTGTTTTTATCATAGCTAAAGTTGTGAAGTTTCAGAGAATCCTATGTTCCATGATAATTCAAGGCATATCAATATCAAGTACCAATGCATCCAAGATATGGTACAAAGTAGAGAAAGAAGGCTCAGGTGCATCTCCACTAATGAGTAGACAACTAATGTCTTGACAAAGCCTTTGTCTAGAGAGAAGTTAGTGTACTTCAAGGACAAGCTAGGAATTGTCGAGATTACCCCTCTAGTTGAGAGGGAGTGTTGATTTGATAACATCAAGGATAAACATCCTCCCTATGTCAGATATGACAAACTTATGGAGAATGGTCCAGCAAAGGGCAATCATTCTTCCCATTTCAAGTATATTGACTAAATTAGGAAGAATGGTCCTAAAGGCCTTGAATCACTCAGTTGAGTGGGTGCATTTTAGCATAAGGCTCAGATTACTCTCTAGAGATGGTGAGTAAACTCTTTTAGCATCATGGCCTAGGATGACGCCATGGGATCACATTACTCAAATGAATTGAGAGTGTCCCTAGGCTTTCACCACAAGTCACAATTATTGACTAGGATGATGGTGAACCAGGACTAGTCAGTATACCATGGCTCAAAGGCATCAACCAAAATCATGGTGACTAGTTAAGGCTGAAGATGTACCATGTGTCACAATTGTTGACTATATTATGGTAACTTTTTGTTTTTGTTTATTTATAATGTGTCACAGTTAATGATCATATTATGGTAATAGGTTGATGTTATTGATTTACCTTGAGTCACAATTATTGACTAAATTATGGTAATTGGATGTTTATGACGTCAGAAATATTGACGAGATGTTGATGATGTCAAAGATGTTGACGAGATGTTGATGATTTCAGAAATGCCAACAAGATGATGATTTTATAACCTTTTCATAGAGAAATTTGTCAACTTGAGGAAACCTATGACAATCATTATGAATACCTCTTTAGTTAAGAGGGAGTGTTTAATTTTGTAACTATGGTCAGTCTTCATAATGTATATTTTGGCCCTTTATATATTTTAATTGATTATTGTAAAGCGTGTTCTTCATGCTAGAGCCAAAAGAAAATTATATTTTGAGTCACATCCCATCCAAACTTTTAAAAGAAGAAAATTCGAAATTTTGAATTGGAAATTTTGGCTCCAAAGTTAGTCAAGTTGGCCCAGGCAGAGTCACACTCATTCAAGCCAACTAGTTCACTATATAAAGTCGGCTTTACCTCCTCCTGAAGGCAACAATTCACATCTCTCTCAATAAGTATTTTTTAGGCAAGCAAGAGAAGGACAATAAAGACAAGGAGGACGAAAAGAAGGGTGAATTTATCTCTTCTCTCTCTCTTTCTAGCTCACATGTGTGAAAGAAATCTCTCTCTCCAACTCACACTTTTTCTGGGCATTTTTTGTTGCAGGGGTCAAAATTTATGAGCAATTAAAGGGGGTTGAAATTATGGGTTTCTAGGTAGAACAAGGAGGCTGAAATTCAACGTACGGAAAATTACAAAGCAAAGTTGTTGGATCATATTGGACTAGGGGGTTTGTCCAAGTTTGCCATAGATTTGTTGAAGGCCATTTTGACCTAGTTAATGACTAGAAGGTCTAGGTGTGTCTCTTGTTGAACAAAATAATTTCTCTATTGGAAAGGTTGTTGGGTTTTTCCCCTAGTTAGTGGGTTTTCCCAAGGTAAATCTTGTGTTCTCTTTGTGCATTGTGATCTCTATTGTTCTATTATTCTTGTATGGTTGAATTTATGAAGTATAATTTCTTAATGATATATTGGAAAATCTAAAAGAATATCATTATCATATTAAGTAATTATCAATTTTCAGAAATATTGTGCTAGTATCTATTGCACTTAAAAATTCAACACATTATTGGCAAATTTTATCTTGGATTGAGATGAATCACAAACTAGATAATGATGCAACCCTATGAGCATCTCTCACACTACTTGATAGTGTTGAAGGAATGTTTAAAAGTTTAGCCACTTGTTTATGCAAGTAAGTTTTATTCTTGCTCAAAAGTGTGTGTAACTTGTAAGATTTATTAGTTTATACAATTAAAACCATGCTATCAAGGAGTCAATGAACATCTATACTCTTTCCAAGATTTATTAACTAGCTTGGAAGTTCCCAACGCATTTGTCCTATGTTGTAAAATGTCATCTTCCTTTGAATTGACAAGTTAGTGAACTAGCTATGTTGAACATTTTATTTCATGTCCTCTATTCTATTCTTTTGTAGAAGGGATGAGCACTATGATTAGTAGCTTTGAACTTTTTTTGTGAAGTTCATATTTCTATTAGCATGAATATTGCTCCTCGCTACTCGTCTATAAAGAATGTGCTTTGCCCTAGCCTATTGTTTCATATTTTATTTGATATAGTTTTTTATATTATGAAATGACTCTCTAGTTCTATTAATTTATTACACACACAGACACATATGGTCATTTTTTTTATATCTCTTTTAACTTGTAGGGACCTAAGTCATGGGAACATGCTCATCTAAATATTTTCAATTATGCTTAATTATATGTGTCTATCCAATTAGACATGAAATTAATGGTTATATATGAACTCTTCACTTTTGTGCATGTTACACCAGCATTGTTCTTTTTCCTTAAAAAAACATAACTCCCCTCACTCTCTCACACTAAATTTATCTATAGTGCAAAAGTGGGTGCCTTGTCAACACCCATGGATTTCTCCCCTCTTCTCAGAGTTTTAGGATGGAGGATGATATCAACCGCCATTTGTAATAATGATTGGTAGCCTCATAGGGTTATGCGAGAATGGATCTTTCAACCTCCTTGGGAATTACTCTAGCGTGAAATTCTAAAATGGTTGAACTAATTAAGCTATCCCTTAGTGATAACATTTCCTTGATTGCTTAATTGAATTTTAGTTTCACCCAAAATTCCTAGAGGGAAAAATACAAGGACCACTGAAATATGTTTTGTCTCCTATATACAATTAGAAGATAATGTAATACTCAAAGTTGGGAATGCATTTGCCTTTGCAATTCCTTGAATTCATTTTCAATCTCTTTATTATTCCTATAAAAGTTTTTCTTGCTTGTTATGTGTGTTTTCCCTTTGAATTAATGCTCAGTTGATGAGAAATACTCCATGCCTCTATTGTGGTGCTATTTTTTTTTTACAGACAACATAAACCCTTTTAAACTCATTCTTAGTGATTATGTTCTAGATTGAAACATAGTATGGAGTTGATAATAACATATCGTTTGGAATTTGGGACACATACATGCTTGGTTTGATGTCCTCTTCTCTTCTCCTTCATTCTAAAGTTGTCTTATTCTTAAACAACTTAAACCTATTGAATATGTCAATCGCAAAGATAGGAAATAAATCAACCTTGTTATTAAAGGAAGAAAAATCATTTAGAGCTATGTGGATTGCTCTGATATGTGATAGCCTAAAACCGCTCTCCCCTCCCCTCTCCCACCTTCCACTAACTCCCTTACCACATCAAGGAGGAAAACAACTATAGTTGCATGCCTTACAAATTTTAATGTCCTTATAGTGGAATTAAAGAGACCATCAACAATTTTTTGTTTTGAATTACAATAAAAAAAATGTAAAACTTTGAAAATAAAACTAATTAACTACAAAATGTATTACCACGAGTTCTAGTATTATACATTGCTCAACCCTAGTCTAAAGACATTAGATTGTTGTTATTATATTATTGTTGGTTCGGTAAGCCCACTATTTATAATTATACATTTTCTCTCTTGTATATACTAAACGTTCCTTATCTTGTGGATCATCTTATCTTATGCATTTGATATGTTGTGATTGGAAGTTTCCCTCTTGAAGAGGTTTCTTAATTAGCAACTCTCTATCATTCTCAAGGCATGCAACTACTTATTCTTTCTATCTTTACGCTAATTGAGGTATTTGATCCATTTTGGCTCCTTCAAATGAGTTATCTTACCACTTTTTTTCTCTAAATTATTTTGGCCTACTTTTAATCAATAGAATTTTTAAGGTGGATAGAAAACTTAGTAAAGTAAATTGGATAATAAATTTAAATCTCGGTTTACTATATTTTCTAAGCTACAAGATTTGTAAATTAGTGTTTTTTCTTAATTCCAAACTAGGCTTAAACAAGTTGTTTTGGTGAAATAGTTATATCTAAAGGTTGTGAGATACAAATTGAGTGCCACAAGTGTCGTTGAAAAGAAGATGAACTAGGGTGTTTCAAGTTAAATTTCAAGTGTATGGCGATGGAGGGGTAATATTGATAACATGGTAGTCCATGTAAGTTCACTCTCCTAAAATAGGGAAAAACAACCAATTTTGGTAATTCAAAAAATAAATTTCATATGGAAGCTCAAAATTGCACAGAATTAGGAGCAAATTAAAGATGACGTCTCAAAATACATCTTGCAATTATTTTATCAATAGAATATTAGATTTAAAGAAGTCATAACAAGTTAAATTATGGTTAGTAGAATAGTCGCCAAAACCCTAAAGCCATCATGTCTAAACATAATAAGTCAAACACAATTCCTATAAAGTCTTTTAAAGGTTCATCCTTGACATAAGAATAGATTCAAGAGGTGGAATTTAATAGAGCCTAGAATCTACGGTTGGGTAGAAGATCCGACGATGAGAGCGGAGCAGAGGGCGAAAATTAGGGTTTTGCAGCATCGATCGGGGCTGGATACGCGGGACGGCGGAGTCTCTGAGTGAGGTTTCCAGTGAAGAAATTCGAACAGTTAAGGAATTTTAAGTAAGAAATGGGGGTTTTACAAGCCGTTGAGAACTGAAGGAAGCGATGGAGAGAGGGAAAGGGAGGGGAGAGATCCCCTCCTTCAAAAACGTAGCAACAGGGGAAGCAAGCGGGAGCAGGTCACAGAATAGGGCAAGGGGGAGCTGTAGAGAGGCACCAGTCCTCGGGAACCAGTGGCAAACCAAAACAGGAGGCCGATGTCTGCCAAGGGCACAGGAAAAACCCAGGTATGTAATTCCTAATAACAAACTTGAGGAATACAGATGCTATATGAGAGATCACGCTTTAATCTGCAAATTTATTGGGTTTTGGCCTACTGAGAGGGATTTAGTAAAATGGATCCAGCAGCGTTGGAAGCCAAAAGGACATATAGATTTAAAGATGGGGGCAAAATGGTTTTTTACAGTATTTTTTGCTAACTTGGAAGACAAGGAAAAAACCTTTGAGGAAGGGCCATATTTCATGAATAATGCAGGACTGTTTATGAGACACTGGGAAGAAAGATATAATCCAGAGAATGAGAGAATGCTAGCGGCCCCTATATGGGTCAGATTTTTTGGCTTATCGGTAGAGTTTTGGGACCCAGACATTCTTGAAGGAATTGGTAATTCAATCGGGACCTTTGTCAAAGTGTCTGAATCAACGAAGAGGGGCAAGTATACGTCTTATGTTAGAATATGCATCTATATGAACATATCAGAGCCACTACCAGAATACATAGAGTTAGAATACCGGGATGAGATTTGGCAGCAGCCTCTGGACTATGAGCATATTCCCTTTAGGTGTAGACGGTGCCATGAGTATGGACACCTGATCAGGCAATGCCCGCAGAATAGAGAAGAGGAGATCATCAAAAAACAAGAAGAAGAACAAAAAAGAGTAGAAAAAACAGAGGGTGGACAGGTAGGTTTTCAGGAGGTCAGCAGAAGGAAGAGCTCAGGGAAAGAAGGAGAAAAACCACAAGAAAAGTCGAAGCCTATAATAATAGAAAGCCAGAACAAATTTCAAGTCCTGTAAGAGAATGAAGATGAGGGATCGGATGCAATGGATGAGGAAGACGAGACCGAAAGAGTTCCAATGGAAGTTGGTAAAGAAACAAGGGATGAAAACACAACAGTGGCCGGGGAGAATGAAGAGGAGATGGGAGTAACTCCTGAGATAACCCCAGAACAAATCCAGATGGAATCGGGGTCACAAAACGATTCAGGGACAGAAGAAGAGAAAATTATGAGGAAGCTGATACAGGAATGGAAAAACCTTGACGAGAGATTTATACCAGAAACCCAGAAACAGTTATACAAGGATACATTCCAAAAATACAAAGAAAAAAGAAGCAGAGCAGGGGAAGAAATAACAGGACAAATAGGGGAATATGAAAGTAACAACATAGGATTGGAAGGCACTGGCAAAGGAGGACGGAAGAGGGGAAGACGAACCCTAAATGAGACAATTCAGCTGTAGGAGAGATTCTGGTTAACTCAGGCAAGGTTATACCTCTATCAGAGGTATTCCAACAACCACCCAAGAAGTTATAAATGATAATTACATCCTGGAATATTAGGGGTCTCAATAGTAAAGGAAAACAGATGTATTTAAAGGAGAGATTGAGAAAGGACAAACCAGGAATCGTAATAATCCAAGAAACGAAGATCACTATGCAACAGATGGAAAGAATAATTAAAAAATTAAAAATTCAGTATGAAGTTATGGGACAAGATGCAATCGGCACTGCAGGAGGGTTAGCAATAATGTGGAACCCGGAGGAGCTAATTTTTGAAAATTGGACCAGTCTACCCAGAATCCTAACTGGCTCCTGTAGAGTGATAGGATCTGCTGAAAGAGTCCTCATTACAGGGGTTTATGGACCTCATATAGCAGGGGAAAGAGAAAGCTTCATAAAGAATGTGAAAGAAGCTAGAGGACTCTACCCAGAAATGCCACGGATAATAGGAGGAGATTTTAATTTGATCAGAACATTGGATGAGAAAAAAGGGGGAATAAGGAGGACAGATCAGTTTATGGATATGTTCAATGATATGATTTCCGAACAGAGGCTGGTAGATATGTAAACCATAAATGGTATATTTACATGGAATAAATGTCGAGGAGGAAAAAACCAGATCACCTCCAGATTGGACAGGTTTCTAGTATCTGAGTCAATCATGAATAGAGACGTATTTCTGGAAGCCAAAATAATGCAAGCTCTTGATTCAGACCATTGGCCAATAAGATTGGAGATAGATATTAAGAAAAACTCCGGAAAAAAGCCGTTGAGATTTGAATCCTTTTGGCTTAGGAATCCTTAGTTTTTGGAAAAGGCAGAGGAGTGGTGGACTCAAAGCACACTGCAAGGAAAAGGGAAAATGCACACTTTCCAGCTAAAACTAAAAGAATTGAAGGGGAATATTAAAAAGTGGAACAAGGAGGAGTTTTGGAACATCATGGAGGAGAAACAGAGATTAGAACATGAAATGGAAGAAATCCAACAAAGAATAATACTAGAAGGGAGATCTGAGGAAAGTTGCAAGGTAGAAGGAATCTTAATAAGTAAACTGAAGGAGAGAAGGAAGCAAGAGGAGATTCTATGGAGACAGAAATCCAAGATCAACTGGTTAAAGGAAGGAGAAAGAAATACAAAATTCTTCCATCAGGCCATGGTACAACATAGACAGAGAAACAAGATTTTATCCATAAAAAACGAAGCAGGGGAAAGGGTAATAGAGCAAGAAGGGATTGAAAAAGTCTTAGTTGATTATCATAAAGACATCCTGACCGAGCCTCAAAATGATCGGGCAACAGCTATTGAGAAGATTTGTAAAGAAATTCCCAAGTTGGTTACAAAGGAACAAAACAAAGCCCTGATGTGCGTAGTGACTATAGAAGAGTTAGAGGAAATAGTGATGAACATGAAGAAAGGAAAGGCCCCAGGCCGGGATGGGTTTACAACGGAATTCTTTCAAGCAGGATGGCGATTTCTGAGTAAAGAGATTTTGGAATTAGTTGAGGAATCACATTTGAAGCAGAAGGTATGGCCAGCGTTAAACTCAACCTTCTTTACTTTAATCCCGAAGAATGCCAACTCAGATAATGCGCAGGGCTTTCGCCCAATTGCTTTATGTAATGTCATTTATAAAATCATCGCCACACTGATAGCAAAAAGGATAAAACCCCTTATGGCAAATATAATCTCCCCAGAACAAACAGGGTTTGTCGAGGGAAGACAAATTCTCAACGAAATGGTGGTAACTCAGGAAGTCATCCACACCATCAAGGAAAAGAAGCAGAAAGGAATGATGATAAAGTTAGACTTGTCTAAAGCGTATGACAGATTGAACTGGAATTATCTTAAAAGAGTCCTGGAGTCCTTCGGATTCAACAATAGATGGGTATATTGGGTTCTCAGTATGATTTCAACACCGAATTTCTCAATTCTAATTAATGGGATACCCTCAAATCCCTTTAATGCCTCAAGAGGGATAAGGCAGGGGGATCCTCTTTCGCCCTTCCTATTTATTCTAGCGGCGGAGGGGTTAGGGAGGTTCTTCAAAAAGGAACAGAGGGAAAGAAGAATCAAAGGGCTCAAGCTATGGGGGAGCAATATTCCAATTACCCATCAACAGTTCGTTGATGACATAATGTTGTTCTGCAAAGCAACAATAAAAGAAGTTAAGGGTATAAAAAGAATCTTAGACACTTTCATGGAGGCTTCAGGCATGGAATTAAACAAGGAAAAGTCCTGTACCTTTGTGTTCAACTCCCTAGATTCAGTTAAAGCCCATCTTACAAGGACGTTAGGGTTCAGACAAGGAGAGCTACCAACTAAGTACCTTGGAAATCAGATTGATTTTCATCCAACTAGAATGGTAAAATGGCTACAGGTTATAGAGAAAATCAAGAATAAAATGGCAGGATGGGCGTTCAGAACCTTGAACATAGCGGGGCGTATTGTCTTGGTTAAATCGGTTCTACAAGCAATACCCATTTATCCTTTGTCCATAATAGCGGCACCCAAAGGAGCCTGCTCCAAGATAAAAGATCTATATACTAAATTTATTTGGGGAGGCCCTAATCAGCAGAGGAAATGGGCCTTAGTTTCCTGGAAACATCTATCAAAAAGGAAAGAGGAAGGAGGCCTTGGTTTGAGAGACCCAGAAATGTTAAACAGGGTGCTGGGCGCAAAATTATGGTGGTGGTGGATGAGAGGGGGCAATGATCTCTGGAAGAGGATATGGACGCACAAGTACAATATGCCAAGAACTACGGAAGAAATCCTAAGGGTGGAAGAGACCCCAAAAGGATCTTCAATTTGGAACCTGGCCAGTCAGAATAGGAGTATAATCAACAGTCATGCGTTCTGGGAAATAAGAGGAGGAAGAAATGCTAAGTTTTGGGAAGAAGGGTGGCAACAGAGAGACATACTAGTCAATATACCAAATCTCCAGAACATATAGCAAAAAGCACTTAGGGAGGGAAAGAGATATGTTGAAGATTATTGGAGAGAGGGAGAGTCAGAAGGTATATGGAGGAAATGGCGAAAGCCAGAAGAATGGATGGAAAACATCACCCAGGATCAGCAAAAAGAATATGAGAAAGAAGTGGAATCAAGGAAGATAAAAGTCAGGAATGGGGAAGATATTCTGAGGTGGGGGAAATCCACGAAAGGGTCCTTCACGGTTAAGGAAGCATATTATCTGACCGGAGTGCAGGAAAGGATGGAGATAAACCCGGAATGGAAAACCATATGGGAAGGTAAATGGTGGCCTAAGATTGCCTTATTTGCGTGGCTGGTAGGCAAGGAAAGGATATTAACTTGGGATAATATCCAAAAGAGGGGCCTTCTTGGCCCCTCGAAATGCAATCTATGCAATAAGGAGAACGAGACCCAGAACCATATTCTGAACAATTGCTGGTATGCAGAGAAAATGTGGAACGAGACAAGAAAGCTCTATGGTAAGGAAAGAAGAGACCCCAGAGATATAAAAAGAACCATCTTCCTATGGAATAAGGAAAAATTCAACTGTAAAGTCATTAAAAGGGAATGGGACTTGACAGTGAGATTCACGATTTGGTTCCTTTGGAAAGAACGAAACCGAAGAATTTTCCTTGGGAAACATATAGAACCAAAAGAAACGTGGAAGGGTGTCCTAAGGGTTGTTAAGGAAACAATCTTAGCGGAGGATTGGAATGAAGAGGAGTGGAAAACGAATCAGGAGGAGGGACAAATTCTGGCAAAGCTGAATATGAAATATGAAATGGTTCACCCCAGAAAAGAGAGTATGCAGAATAAACAGGCTGGAAGTCCTGAACAATTCAATTACCCTAAAGAGAACTTCATAAAACTGAATTTCGATGGGGCCTCCAAAGGGAACCCAGGCAATGCAGGTTTTGGGGGAATCTTCAGGGACAGTAAGGGAAGCATCAGATGGATTTACACAGAGTGGGGAGGAGAAATGACAAACAACGAAGCTGAACTCTGGGCAGTTCATCAGGGATTAAGGATAGCAGCGAGGAATGGCTACAGGAACCTAGAGTTAGAAGGGGATTCACAGTTGGTAATAGAGATGATACGAAAACTTAATAATGGAAAAAACTGGGAGCAGATCGTGAGCAGCTAGAGAACGACCGGGATAGTACAAGACATAGGAGAAATCCTCAAGAGTTTTGATTACCTGATAATCAACCACATCCGGAGGAAAGGAAACAGGGCGGCAAAATTCCTTGCCAACTGGGGGAGTAATGATCCGTTAGGGAAGGTTGACAGCAATTGGCAGAATGAAATGGAGAAACCGAAGTGGAAGGAGCTAGTCATTATAATAGATCAAGACCATGAGACAGCCAGGAACCAGCACGAATGAGTACAAGAGACCCCCGATCAGGGAGAACTGGACGGCGGGCGAAGGACAGAGGTACAAGCGGGTGGGAATAATACCCATTACAGGAGAAGATCAGGTAATGATGGCCCGATGCAGCTGGGCCATTAAGAGGATTGACATTTCAAGGTCGAGAGTTAGGGGAAAAGGGAGGACGAGAGGTGATCGGGACGGCCTGTCAGATGGAAATGGCAAGTCTGCATGCTCAAGTAAGGAATGACAGGACAGGGACGGTGATCGGAGGAACGGATGGTAGGAGGATTGTGCCCGCATCGCAAGGGAGTGGCGGAGAAGAAAGGTGAGCAAAGGCGGATGGCTTAATAAATACCAGAAGAGAAGAGCGGTTCGAGGATGCATAGGGAAGAGGAGAGTATTGAGGAGAACAAATCCAGAAGGAAGAGAGAAGCAGGGGGAGGAGATCAAAGCTGAGACGAAGGACAGGATGGAAACCAGGAAGCGAGGGAAAAGCAGGGAGACCGCGGCTACTGAATGGGTTAATAAGTGGAGCATCCAGGATAAGGGAAAAGCACTGGAGCAGGACGTCAGAGACACAGTTATGGTATCGAATGACAATGAAAAGGAGGTAGAATTGTTCGGTTCTGATGAGAACAATTTCCCTCAGCCACGGGCTAAACGAGGAAGAAGAGGCGCTGCTGAAACAGAGGGTAGTCAGGAGCTTTGGGGGAACGAAGGATGGAGACGATGCGAACATGGAGGAATTAAAGAAGAAGGCAAGGAATACAATCTGAGTAGGCGGACTGTGGTAGGAGAGGGTAGCAGAAGAAGGGGTAGGGGAGGTCGAAAAGGACAGCGCGGTAGGGGCAGGGGAAAAACAGGGAGCCAAAGGGAGGAGGAGGCTCCATCTCATGAAAGGAAAACCAAGGCTTCAGCGGGGAGGAAAGTGCAGCTGGCTGAGCAGGCCTACTACCAAAACACTAATAAAGGAGTCAGGAGAATTATACAACATTTAGAAGAGGAGGCCATGCAGGACCAATCTGATCCAGAAATGGAGGATTGGGTCTATCTTTTTCCGGACCCGGGCCACACAAGAGGCCGCATGACCCTGTACAAACAATCACTGCATGTGTATTGGGTCATGAAGAGACTACTTTCCAAAGCCATGGAGCAAGTAGCAATGGGGATGGCAGAGCTCTCTCAGGGGATTCCCACTCTCAAGAAGGAGCTGAAGAACATTCAGATTACCCTTCTCATGCAGGACAGAAGAATGGATGAAATACAATAGCAGCTAAAGCACTGCCACCCTGATCTCGAGAAGGATATGGACCAGCAGACAGGCAAGGAGGCATAGTCTTGTTGTTCTCACCTTTCTGTTTTTTATATGAAGACTGTAGAAAGTAACTTGGCCATCAAATTTTGTAATGTGGAATATATCAAGAAGATAAGGAAAATAGGTAGTCTCTTTGAATGTATTCTGCATATAGCCTGGGCAAATAGACTCAAGGTATTTTATTTTTGGATGGCATTAAAATACTTAAGATGGCCAAAATACCCGGTTTCCCATTGGGCGGGTTGAGGTCATCGCATTTTTGTAATGATTTTGACCCGATGAAATAGAAGAAGTAGTCCCTCCGCAGTTTACAAAAAAAATAGAGCCTAGAATCTACATAGGAAATAAATATTAACCTAAACATGGCAAGCAAAAAAAAAAACCGCCAAGGTCCTAAAGATGATCTAAAGAAGAATATGAAGGATGACTAAAAGAGATGGAAACCAAAGATGATCTCAAAGAGATGAACAACAAATATAAATTAAAAGATATGGCCAACAAATTAAATGATTTCAAAACCTCTTAACGCATGTTTTACTCCCCAAAGAAAGGATAAGGAGAACAAAAGGATTAAGTCTCAATCACATATAGAAATAATTATATCACATTTGGATAAGAGTAATGAATCCCGGACATGTGATCAATCATCACTCCAAAATCCACACCATTGTGTTTTTAATTATGACCCTATGAATAATTTATTCCTAATATTGATATGAGGAATTTTGATGGGAATGATCCCATAACATGGATTTCCATATGGAGCAATTCTTTGATCTACACCAAGGTCTAGCTCTAAAAAACGTAACTATCAAATCCTTATATTTAAATCCCTATGAATTTGTGTTGTATATATGGCTTTGTGACCATAAAAGGGAACCTATTATTTCTTAGTCTATTTTTATGGTTGGATTAATAACACATGATGGGGATAGTATGAGAAACATGTCCTTTATCCAATTGATAAATCTCATGCAAAGATGTCTAGTTGTAGAACACGTTTAGAAATTTCAATAGTTGAGCGTTAGAGTGAATAACTTCCAAAGGATACTTTGTTGGATTTCTTTATGAGCACTTTAAAGGATAGCATTCAACATGAGATGTGTCTATTGGAACCTAAATCCATGGATAAGGATTTCATTGTGGCAAAGAGAGTTGAAAACAAAATTATGGCTACCAAAAGGGTTGTCATTAACACTTTGATAAAGTGTAATGATCAACCCCACCCATTTAATCGATAAGGTTGAAACCTCAACAAATCGATGAAACAAGAGAAAACAAACCATATGTTAATTGTGATAACAAGTAAAACAGGGGACATAAGTGTGGTGAGAGGAAATTATTCTATGTAGGTTGCGAAGGGGAAGAAGAATTAGAGTTAGAACCTTGTAATGATCCCAAGCTAGAATAAACTATTTCAACCATGTATTGTTGTGCTTTGGCAAGCATTAGCACTCTACAAACTCTCAAGAAAGAATAATATGTCAAGAAAAAAGTTAACAATGTTATTGGTTATGGTAGCACACATAACTTTATTAATTACAAATTAGCCCAACATATCAATTATTTTATATATCCAACACTAGAGTTTCAAGTAATAATTACAAATGGAAATACCATAAATTATTCAAGGGATTGACATAATATTAAACTCACTATGTGGGATTATTTCTTAGATAGTCCAATGATTGCAACCAAAATTAGTGGTCTTGATGTGGCATTTGTAGAATCTCTAGAGTTAGACAATTAATGCGAATTCAAAAATTCACCTCTATATTGAGGTTTCCCAAATCTAATCTCTTTGAACTTTTAGCCTTAGGGTTGATTTGAAATACTAAATTGCTATAGTAATATTTCACTTCCCTTTAACACAATTTCAAAGAACAACCTGAAAGAATAAATACCATATAAATTCACTTTAATACCATGATGTTACAAGCCTTATGACACACTTTTATAGGTATATAACATATATGATTTCTCCCATTATAACATATTTTATAACAACAAATATGATATTTTAACTAATTCAATATATGTGTTAAATTACCTAACTAATTTAGCTACATGTTATGTCAAATTGGTATAGACAACAAGTGCTAGGACATGAAATATACAAGTACACATCACAACTTTTTCACACTTAGTTAAGGAAACCATAAGAAATCCCTAGCCACCCACTCCTCCTCTCTAAGAATCACTACTTATCAAAGCTAATTAGTCCACAAAAGATCCTCAACAAGCCATCACCACCACCTGCAAGTTCTCATTGGAACCTATACATACATCCCACAAGTGTATAAGACACCTCCTTCTCTTCTCCTCCACGACAAGCATAACCAGTATCATTAGGGTTTCCATATGCCACAAAGCCCTGGTCTTACTCTCTTAAGAGCTTAAGATAAAAAAAAATTATCATTGTTCCTCAAGGGCTTCATCACAAATCAAAGTCTTCATTATCTCCCCAAGATGAAATGTTAACCCTGGTCTTCACTTGAAATTTCCTCCAAGAACCCCATACTCAAATATAAAGAGAGAAAATACAATGAAGAAGAGTACATAAAGAAGAAACTAGTGAACTCCACTAATGACATCTATAATACAAATGTGTGATGAATAAATCAAGGAAAATACATCTCCTCCCTCTATTTATATGGGAGGTGAGGGAGGTCAACAATAGAAATGGACCTAGTACACAACAAGTAAACTTAGACAAGAATATTAAAGATAAATAAAGATAATTATTATATAAATAATAATAATAAACATAGAATTAATTAGCTAGCAATAACATTAATTATAAATATTAATAATGTATAAATATAAATAATAGACAATAAGAATATATAATAAAATTATATATAAGAACAATTAAATTATAGTTAAAAATATAAATAAGAATAATATAAATATTAATGAAAATTTAATAAGTACAATTAGGATGGATATATTAATAATAAATAATACAATTAATAATTAATAAGAATAAATAATGAATAATTAGAGTAAGAACAAATATTATAGATAGGAACAATAATACAGGGCAAGTTAAGAATAATGATAATAAGAATATAAATTATAATAATTAACATAGGATTAATTAAGTCAAATAATAAATATAATTAAATAACAGATATAATAATATAAATAATAAATTATAAGAATAAATAACAATAATGGATAGGAATAAATGATAATATAAATAATAATAAGATGAATTAATAATAAATAACTAAGAATAAATAATAAATATGA
>APFE030398936.1:164687-176800 GCA_000404065.3 Pinus taeda
TTATAATTAAACAATTAGTGAGTCGGCCATTCTATCTCTACATCTAACCTCTTTCATATTTATACCAAACCAATTTCCTTCTTTTCTCCGTACAATAGTCCTGATGATGAGTCTGGGTTTAGACTCGAAACGTCGACATATAAAAAAAATGGGCACTGTGGAAAATTCGAACTCCTCTCAGAAACCACACCACAGTAATCTGAAATCCAAAAAAGTAACCTAGATATAGGAAGATAACCCCATGTGTGAAGTGCTCCAACTCTAGGTAACAAATGTCAAGATCTAAGACTTGCACACTCAACAAGGAAGGCTCAAAGGATAAATTCTCTATGAGGTTTGTTTAACGCTCCACCTCCACATGCCTCCAAATCTCCTCCTAGTCCATATGCTCCCCCATGTGCACTCCACATACGTAATCATACCTCAACTGAAGCAACCTCAAGTCAAGTACAATCCTCCATGAATGAAACCAAGTGTACCCATACCATTCAAGGTTTCAACACGCTCATTAAGGATACCCAATACTTCTCCTCCAAAACAAGTTGTCCTCCCAACAAAGAAACTAACCTCCATGTGGCCATCATGAAGAATGCCATTATGTTGTGTAGGTCTCCAATGCTCCAAAGAAGATTGCCACACAAGCATTAAAATAAGGTATATCATTAAATGAGCAAGCTAACCCCATTGTGTATGTACATCATGGACCAACCAAGGATTATCCATACACCATGCAATCCATATCATATGAATCACCCCAAGCATTTTAAACACTTTTGGAGCAACCCTAAATGCTTACACTCCCTCTTTACGAGGAAAGAGTTTTGAGCAACACTAGAATCTTCCTTCTATAACTCAACCAAACTTACCATATGTAAATCTAAAATTTCTATGGTCTTGGAATCTACCACTGACTCATGGAAAGGAATTGTCACCCAACCATCACACTCCTCCACAAATTCATCACAACTCACTTTCTCAAAACAATTGGAAGGTTCGCAAGTGGAAGAAGCAAATGAAATATGACAAACATATCCCCGTGGAGGTATACTCACCCTTGTTTAAGATGTAGGCACTCTTACATGCTCATGCGCTTCTAGTATTCTACAACAAGGTCCTTTTAACCACCAATAAGACTCAATCTCAATCTTCTTTTTTCAAGGGAAAAAAAAGAAAACAAAAAAAAGAAAAAAAAAAAAAAGAAAAAAAGAAAAAAGAAAAAAGAAAAAGAACATATTTTGTATTCAAAGGAGAACACAATAGAATTCTTCAAGTGTTGAAGCATAGAACACAACAAAATATAGAGAATGAATTAGTAACCTTTTAAGTCCAAAATTTTATCCGTTAACAAAAAGGCCACACTAATATAACCTACACTTTAGATTTTTAAAAATCACATTCAAATTCCTAGACAAAGTTATAGTCTTCCAAAGGAATAGAAAATTCCAAAAAATAAATAGGATTTATCCATTAACTCAAATATTATTTATACCTCTAAATATATAATTATTAGTTTGATCAAATATCAATTCTAGTTGCAATGGAGACGATATACGTCCACTCTATCATGAGCATCGAGTCATTTGTAACTTATTGATTCATTTTGCACGAGCCACCATCATTAATGATACAAGAGCGATGAGCTCAGGATAATTATTTGAACCAATGACCAAACGAGCCTTAACTTATAATAATGTATTTCCTCTAGAAATAGTAATCCCCCAAAATTGTTTTTATTGTCATCCCCTTAGAAAGCTATAAGGAATTAACTTATCAACATGTAGGACACCCAACTATTGAGGAATCTAACATTTAATATCCTTTTTTTAAACTTGAAATATAACAATTACATGGGAAAAATCCTAAAACAGAGGAATCCATATCTTAGCAAATAGTAGTTCATTACAAGCTCATTGTGTACCACAAATAACAAGTATAAGGATGGCTCTATTCTCGTTCAAACCTTGCCTCTAAAACTAAAATTGTAAGCAATGTTCTATATTATCCCAGACCAAACATTTCCAAGGCCAAAACTCTTGTTGATCTCCAACCACACCTGACTTGTAAAAGGAGAAACAATGGCCAAAGGTGAGATGGTCTCTTCATTATTTTTACAAAAAATGCAATAGTTGAGCCCTTGTACTTTTGTCTTCTAAAGAAGTTCGCAAGTCAATACTCTACCCAATTCTAGCCACAAGTGAATGATAGACCTTTTGGGAGCTCTTATCTTCGAGAGATTAGGACACCACCACTTTATGTGCTATCTTATTAGTTTTTGTAGCATAAGATGGTGTTCTAGTCTCGACAATTGTCAGCGAGGCTAAAAACAACTAGGAATCCATAACCCAAAAAAGGTTTAAGGAAAATTCACCTAGATATGCCTTAATTGAGTTAATTAATCAGTAATTATGTTTTTCCTAAGTCTAACTTAGGAAATTTGATTAATTAATAGGAATTAATTGAAGTAGGTGAGATTTCTCTAGAAACTCACACGAATCAACTAGGAAATAATCTCAACCATTGATTAAGATTTAATCTTAGCCGTTGGAATCCCACAGTGATATTATAAGAAGAAGTCGATGGGTAGATGGAGGAACATACTTGAGATCGATTTCCTTGGGTAGTTCGACTTTCCAGAGAGTAGCATCAATTTGTCGAAAGAGTTCGAGCCAGAGAATGGAAGTAGAGACAAAGAGGGGACGAGATAGTGAGTCTAGAGGAATTTTTCCAGTTCCGGAGAGTCAGAAAGAGGAGGCCGAGATTTTCTCCAGGAAGCAACGCAAGGACTACGCAGTTGCTTCAAAAGAGTAGTTTGATCCAACTAAAGAGGAAGACGTTTTCAGTTCCGGGGGTCGGGAAGATTTTCCAAAGGCTAGGAAAAGCATTTTATGAGTCAGCAACAAGTAGGACAACTAGATTTCTAGTCGATTCAGGCAGTGCATGTGGCAGGCAACGCTAGGGTGACATAGAGCCGCGTAGACCACTTGGACGACTAACTTTTCAGAGGTCAAATAGTGTCAGGATTGCTCGGAGAGAGCGTCAAATCCCTCAGTGATTTTTTTCCAATATTTCTCTTGGATAGATTCGCCAGTTTGGAAACATTTATTGTACTCAAAATTTTATCATTGTTGCTTAATAATAAAAACCCTTAGTTGTTGCATCGGTTTTCCCACATTCGGTTTTTCTGGGGAAGTTTGTCCCAAAATAGTGGTGTTATATTTTTGTGTGTGTGTGTGCAAATATTTTCTCAGTTTCTATTTTGTCTTCCATGGTATTTTTATTTGTGAAGATTGCAGTGTGATTAATTCATTGTTGTCATAGCAACAAATTACTAAATTAATTTATAGTTAGAAGAATTAATTCCAATCGCTGCAATAGAATTTTAGTAGTGAAATTTTCACATGGTACTAGATTGATTTTGATCAGATGGGGAGGCTCAGAAGAGGAAGAAGAAAAATCATTGTTTAGAGGGAGCAACAAGACAAATTTTCTAGGAGTTGTGCAATGCCTAGCCAAGCAGTGTGAATTGTTGGGTAGTTCGATTTTTCAATGCAAGATTGGCAGAAAAATACGGCTTGCTAAAAAAAGTGATTCTAGCGGGTAGAGGGAGCAGCAAATCAGATTTTCATTGAGAAGATTCCTTGTTTGGGAGCATAAGGCTTTCGCATCAGTTGCTAGATTACAATCAACATCAGGTGGAGGAGAAACTGCACACATAGAGGTAAATTTCTCTCAGAGTTATAACCGACAGTAGCTACACGAATATTTTCTAACTCTAGAATGGAATGCGAATAGAAGTATCAACAACCAAGCAGGTGAAAGAGGGATATTTCCAATCCAGTTTCAGATATGGTCACAGTTGGGCTTAGAGATCAGGATAGGATGGAGGGAGCCTCCAACTATGTCATCTGGAAGACTACGATGTCCTTCTTGCTAGATTAATTTGGCTTGAAGAGCTATGCAGAGAATGTTTTGGCAGTATACACCGATGAAGATAAGCTTAGAGAGTATGGGAAGGAGATGGCTAAGGCGAAGTGGATGATCTTGGATAGAGTCTGGGACCATATAGTCTCGCATATATCTGGTAAGAACATTTCCAAGGAGATGTGGGATGCTCTCGCTCAGCTATATCAAAATCCTTCCAAGCAACGAAAGATGTTCCTGAAGGAGAAGCTGAGAAACCTCAGGATGCATAAGGGTGAAGTCATTGATCCCATTCTCACCAAAATTCAGGAAATCCAAAATCAACTGCAGTAGTTGGGGAGGCATCTCAAACCACAGAGCTTGTGCATTTGGCCCTGAACAGTGTCTCCGAGGAATGGGAAATATTCGTCCAAGGCATTTTGGGACAAGATACATTAAAGGGTGGGACATGATGTCATCAAAACTACAATAGGAGGAGATGAGATGAGCACTTGTGAAAACCTCCATCAATAGAAGTAACAGTAAGGGTTCGAAAGGTGAGAAGGAGGAAGAAAATGTGGCCCTTGCATCAAAGGGTCTTAGTCAGGGGCAGGGGGAGAAGAAAAAAAAGAAGGACCTATATAAGGTCAAGTGATTTAGGTATGGCAAGTTTGGATACTACAGTACTCAATATCCTTAAAGAAAGAAGAAGTAGGACCAAGCGATTATATCTGAAGAGATAGACAAATTATCCTCCAAGTTGAAGGAAGACTTTGCCATGTTTGCAGCTATACCTCCAAGAGTGAGGTGGGACGATATGGAGCTTTAGTTTCAGAGTTGTGCAAAGATTTAGGCAGGGTCCATTGATTTGTCTTCCCCATGGATCATTACCTTGCTATGGGGGCCCATAGTATTCAGTAGTAGGATGGATCAATCTCAATTGATGCACTCAGATTCCAAAGTGATAGTTGCAGACTAGTAACAGTCAGTTGTTGAGGAGCACAGAGTAGTGTTGACAGCAAAGCAAGAGGCTTAGTAGTAGAATCAACAACAATGTAGATTCCCTGGTGGAAAAAATAGAGGATATTAGTAGTCAGATGCTTGGAATATAAATGCAACATAAATATACAATTGATTCAGTATTTCAGATACTTCTTAATTGCAGTAGTAACAACAATAGATGAGAAGGAGTTGTAGTGAAAACGCAGAATTGGAAGCAATATATTAGTGTTATCAGCACCACAAATGCAACATCAGAGTTTCACAATGGTGGGTAGTGGCAACCAATCACAGTGGTCAGACATCAGTAGCATATAAAGGGTGTTAGAGAGACAGGGTGTTGAAGCAGTTCAACACTAGAATGCCTTCCTCACAAAGAGGGAGTGTTAGTTTTTGTAGCATCGGATGGTGTTCTAGTCTCAACAGTTATTAGAGAGGCTATAAATAATAAGACTCCATAACCCATCAAAGGCTTTAGGAAAACCCACCTATATATACCTTAATTAAGTTAGTTAATCAATAATTAGATTTTTTCGAAGTTTAACTTAGGAAAAATGATTAATTAACATGAATTAATTGAGCTAGGTGAGATTTCTTTAGAAACTCACATGGATAAACTAGGAAATATTCTCAGCCACTGGTTAAGATTTAATCTTGTTCGTTGGAGTCCCATGGTGAGATTATAAGAAGAAGTTGATGGGTAGATGGAGGAACATACTTGAGATTGATTTCCTTTGGTAGTTCGACTTTCTAAAGAGTAGCAATAGTTTGTAGAAAGAGTTCGAGCTAGAGAAGGAAAGCAAAGACTAGGAGGGGAAAAGATAGTGAGTTCAGAGGAAGTTTTTTAGTTTTGGAGAGTCAAAGCCGAGATTTTCTCCAAGAAGTAACGCAAGGACTGCGCAATTGCTTCAGAAGAGTAGTTCGATCCAACTGAATAGGAAGATTTTTTTAGTTTTAGAGTCCGGGAATATCTTCCAAAGGAATGGAGAAGCATTTCCCAGTCAGCAACAGGAAGGAAGGCTAGATTGGCAGTCGATTCAGCCAATGCGTGTGGCAGGCAGCGCTAGGGTGACATAGAGCCTGCTCAGACCACTTGGAAGGCTAGCTTTTCAGAGGTTAGAAAATGCCAAGATTTCTCAGAGAGAGGGAAAAATCCTCAGTAAATTTTTACCAAAATTTCTCTTGGATAGATTCACCAGTTTGGCAACATTTATTGTACTTAGAAGTTTCTCACGACTGCTTAATAATAAAAACCCTCAGCTGTTGCACCAATTTTCCCACTTTGGGTTTTTCTGAGGACGTTTGTGCAAAAATAACGGTGTTATTTTTGTGTGTGCCAATATTTTCTCAGTTTCTAGTTTAAATTTCACAATATTTTTTTATTTTTGAAGGTTACAGTGTGATCAATTCATTGTTGTCGTAGCAATAAACTGCTAAATTAATTTACAGTTAGAAGAAATAATTCCAATTGTTGTAATAGAATTTTAGTAGTGAAGTTTTCACATATCTTGCTTAAGTTTAGAAAGTAAAAGCGCACTTCTTTAAAGTAAAAGCACACTACCTAAAATCTTTTGGAAGATCAAGCATGCACTAGCGTCCCACAAGTTGTAGTTTCTTTGTATTCAAACTATCTATCAAGTTGATTTAAAGTATTAAAATAAAAGGGCATACCAAAAATGGAAAGAATACTTGAGTAAGTCTAGTCTCGAGGATTTGCATGCCCTATGACCTTTTCCAAATGGATGGACACTCCTAATATTTTACTAGACACATTAATAATCTTGTTTCTCAAGACATTTACTAATCTATGAAAGCAAGATTTATAATGCTTAGATGCAAGACTAGTTTAATAAGCTATGCATGCATTAGGGCCTTTTCTAATGTATGGATACTCCTAGTCTTTTACCTAGTCTATCAATAAGCTTGCCTTCAAGAGCATTAATTAATCTATGATAAAGAGTCTCAATTGTTCATGAACAACAAAAAGACTATGATATCTAATAAATCAATAATGTCGATAACTTATAACAAAGGATTATACACAAATGTAGGCAAGAGAAAGCATGAGAATGATGATATGATTAAGATACTTGAAATTTCATATAAGTAAAGGTTTTCTTACATAAATATATATAAACATAAAAGGAAAACACATGAAAATATGTATTGGCATGTACAACAAATGAAAACAAGTGCACACGCTCAGACTATGGGGGTCATCCGCTCCTTAGCTTGCACATTCAAGGCTACCAATTATTGAAACTCACAAAAGTTGCATGTATTACTAATAAAGAAGCTAAAATTATAGCTATGATGATGAATTTTTTGAGTGCTAAGCTCACAATGCAAATTTAAGGGTATGAAAATGAAAAAGTTGTTTGGTAAACTTCACTAGATTTGCTTTTATACACAAGTTTGAAACAAACTATTGAAATTTCTCTTTACAGCTAACAAGAGACTATTCTAAGATTCCTTCTTGATAAATTTAACCTTGCCCATGGCGAAGATCATGGCAAAAATCACATTAGCATATTTGGGCGAATTTCTTGAGTAAAACTATGTTTTAGCAAGGAGAGTGTTAACATTGACCACATGTTGACCAGACTTCTGTGAGTTGTTTTTCATGGAACCAAGGGGAATCTCACCATCTCAAGATCATGGGCAATAAAACCCATGTCCTTGTTTTTACCCAGCTTGTCTGCAAGTATAAGAATGAATGAGAATTTACGGAAACTACTATTTTCTAGTAAAAATATGGTAAAGTAGATTTACAATGCACACATTTTCATGAAATTCCTAAAAGCAAAATTAATAACAAAATATCTTAGGAAGTGGTTTATTGGTCAAAATGAGTTCAAAATGTAACAAAAGTGACATATAATAGGTTTATTAATGTTGGGATGTGGTATTTTATCCTAGCAAAATGTGATCAAAATATATTGACATCTCCCCATAAATTCTTCTTCATGGATGGGTTTGTTATAAAGTTTAATCCTATTTCCATCAACCACAAACAAAACTTATTCTTCATCAATTATCTTTATCCTGACTAATCCACTGTCAAATACTTCCTCCACTTCATATGGGTCAAGCTAGTGAGTGGTGACTTTTCCTTTGAAATCTTTGAATTTGGAATAAAAACGCAAAGCCCAATCACCAACTTTGAATTCCTTTTTCTTAATGAAACTATCATGCCATTTTGATATTTGTTGTTGGATTAAATTATTTTGTTGCAGTTCTTCCTGTCTCATCTCATCTAGCTCATTTAAGTGCATAATTCTTTCCTTTTGTGATGTTGATATATCTAACCCTAATTCAACTACTAATCTAAAAGTTTGATCTTGAAATCCAATGGGAAGCAATATCTATTTACATATACCAATGCATAAGGAGTAAGGCCAGTAGTAATTTTCTAGGTTCTTCTATAAGCCCGTGAAGCCTATCGAAGCCTTTATAACTAGTTCTTCTGATGTAGCTATATTGTTTTGGTCATGGTTGTCTCCAAAGTTTTGGTTGTTGATTCCACTTGACCATTTTCCTATAGATGTGTTGATGCCTCGAAAATCATCAATTGTTGTGTTGTACAACAACCCCCCATTTCATAAAATTTTACCTTTATAACTATAATATGAAATGGGTCCCTTTTAGATAAAATTAGTATCAACTTATCATTCCTCAAAAGGTCTGAAAGGAAACAAAACATTATAAACCTTTTGAGACAACATATAATCGGTCTTATAATAAAAAAAATGAATAATTCTTTATTATTGCGATAAAGCGATTGCAAGATCGCATATCGCAATAACAAAGCATGCATAACAAAAGACCCATTAGTTTTCCCCGATGCGACAAGCGCGAATAACTATCAGATATCGGGAAGGTAAGCAATCGTAACAAAATGTCCCCTCTCTTTGCTCTGATGCGATATCACTATCGGCGATCGGGGAGTATAAAATGCATGCAACAAAAGGCCCTCTTCTAAAAACTCCCGATGCGAATTAGCGATATCGCTATCGGCGATCGGGGATTCCGCAATGACACCAATATAACTACTCAAGCATTCCTCTGATCTTTGATTGTGATAAAGCTAAGCGCGACTTTCAAAAAGGATTGATAAGGCTTGGGTATATTGTGTTAAATTATTATTAAAATCCTTTCTATTCCCGATAGTGATTCACTTGCGATCAACCGCCAAAAAATCAAAGCCACGCTTAAATGAATTATTTGGCGAATAAACGATATGATGAGCATTTAAATGATTGGCAGGTTTAAACAGCCAATTAATGGAGCAGTTATGCCAAAATCTCTTCAGAGATTGTATTCGTGGTAGTATTATTTTAATCGTCCATTACTCATTGATTGATATAACTCTTTCATACTTGGTTTGCATCACCTATTCTCTGCATTACGTTCATTTTATCTCCTGCACAGAGCTCCTCCGAAGCAGCAAATTTAGGCCAAATGGGGAAGAAGTCTAAGAAATTTGGAACAGCTTCAGCTTCCGTAGTAACAGGACAACATACCGTCGATCCGGGATCAAGTAAAAAAGGATTGATCTCAGACACTACATGTCTTGGTCTCGATAATACTAGTTGGCAGAGCATCTATAATCTAGTTGAAGCCGAAGAGCCTCAAGAAACATTAGTACAAGCTACAGCAGGTTCGAACCGAAAATCCGAGGCTACCCTAAAGGATTTAGTCGATTCTTACTTACACCGGATAGAGGCTCGGGAGAAAATTCTTCCATACACAGATGTAGTAAGGTGGGCAGTTGAGGAAATCCCAATTACAAACAGAACATTTTGCACTATCGACGGGGGAGCCTTCGGTTCATTTCAACCCAATGGTTTGAGACAAATGTACCATTTGCCCGAACCAGAGAAGAAGTATAACAAAGCATTTCTGGAGAAGTTCAGAGATGAAAATGAAACTGAATCAGCACCTATACGGGAATCGAGACAGAACCTCGCGAAACACAAGCATGAGTCCTCAGGTAAGTACTCTGTCGATTCCTTGCGTTCTCCTTATTGTTATGCTGGAGCGATGATGTGTAGGATTTGGGGGTTGCATGATTCCTCAAAATTCTCAATAGAGATGGTACCTTTAATGGAAGCATCACTCAATAGTGAAATAATGGATTGGAGAAATATATTATCTGATAAGTTAGCAACTGCTATTCTTGAGTTCAGAAACAAAACCCGCGTTACTGATAGGTTTATTCCTCCATTTTATTTTAGTGCCTACATCTTAGATACTCCCTATTTTAAATCCGAATTTCTTGTGTTAGGGTGTAGATGGACTCCACAGGACCCCATGTCGATTCATATCTATCACTAGAAGTTGTGGAATGCCCATTATAAGCATCACCTATATCAAGTTTGCAATGGATTTATGTTTCCCATTTACTATGAAATTTTTGACAAACCTGCTCCTAAGATTTCCTCACAAGTAGATATTGATTTGACAGCCTTAGGAAACTGGTTCAGAGAAGATAAATTTACATATATATGAGTTTTCGGTAGTCATGCCAGACCTCATGTTATCCCCTTGTATATACCCGACAAACTATTGGCTGGAGAGATAGCATATCAGCTTACATCCGTAAGAGCTACCAAGACTCTGAGGAATTCAAAGAAGCAAGTTTGGCCTCCTTTTCCTCTAAGGTGTGGCGTTTACACTCTGCATGACTATAAGCATGCAGAGAAAGAAGCAGAAAAGATAAATATACTGAATCTCGCCACTCTTCCTAACAGACGATTTGATCCAAGGAAAATCGCCTATAATGTACTAGAACAGGCAAAACTCACTAAGTTTGAACATAAAGAAGATAAGTTGGATGACCTATTCTCTTCAGCGGAGTCCTTATTTCAGGTTCAAGCGCTAGCTAAAATGAGATATCACGACGACGGGTTAGTCGAATTTAACAAACTTAGAAAGCAGAGGTTGCAAACTTTGCCTCTAGATTTGTTAGCCACTGCCCCGATGACACAATCAAGCGAGCCTGAACAACGACTTACCAACGAACCTCCTGCTACATTAGAAATTTTTGAAGAAGTCCAAAGAAAAGAGCAGGAGGAACTCCAGAGGAAAGAACACGAAGAAGTACAGAGGAAAGAACAAGAGGAAGCACAGAGGAAAGAATAAGAGAAAATACATGAGGAAGAACTGAAAAAGGAGCAGGATAAGAGCAGCAAGGATGTGAATGTCGATACCCAGATTGACTCGAGATTGCTCCAGGAATGGCAGCAATTCGACTCAACCATAAGCAATCTAGAAAGCTCGAAAGATGCCGATACATCCAAAGCGACTGATACACAGGATATAGCGTTAAAAGAGGTTCCAGGTGAAGGAACCAGCGACCTACCCCCTAGTACAGACTTAGAAATAATTCCGAAATATCCTTCGGATAAAATCATTTTGCAAGTGGAGGATATACCTCCACTGGATGTTTTTTACAGCCCAAAACACAGGGCTGTAGTAAAGCGACAGCGGAAAAGGAGAAGGATTGATCAACCTTCCCTGTTCCCTGAACAAACAGTGACAGCCAATGTAGTTTGGAAGGAGTTCGATCCTTCCGATGACCTAACAAAGTTGTCCTAGTATGCTGGAGCCTATTCGGTGGCCACCATGGACAAGGCATCAGAAGTGAGTAATTTGTTAAAAGAAAAAGACCAGGCAATCGTTTTGTTACAAGCACAACTATCGGAGGCACAACAGAAAGCAGAACAATTAGAACGACAATTGTCAACACAGCAACAGTTAAATAATCAACTGAACAAGCAGCTACTTGAAGAGAAACAGAGGGTAGATTCGAACGTGATTCAAAGGCAAAAAGAATTATCGGAGGCATTGGCAAAATTGAAGACGATGAAGGAACAAATAGTAAAGACAAAAGATGAGCAAATTGCTCAATTATCACTTAAAATAGGGAAGTTCAAGAGTCTTCCGCAGCCTGCCGATTTCAGGGCAGAAGCACTACAGATTAATAAGGCACTGGTAACACAAATAAGATTATTGTGTCATAAAATTGCTCAAGTTGAACCCCTGTGTGACATAACAGCATCAATAATCGATAAATCAATCGATGTTAGACAGGACTTAGAGCAGGCCGATGAGACCTTAACAGATTTTCTTACTTGGCAGGACACTAGTGAGGGACAGGCAGCAAATTTGCCTAAAATCCTAGAATCACATAAAGAAATTATATTCATGGA
>APFE030398937.1:0-21846 GCA_000404065.3 Pinus taeda
GGGATGGTTTTTATTTTAAGAGGAGGAACATGTGACACCACTATACTTTTCCTTTTTAGACATGCCTATTTTTATACTTTTAAATTGTTGTTGGGATTAGTGTCTATGGAATCTAGGATTGAAACTATTTTATGATATGATTATGTTTATTATATTAAATTAACAAATGAGTTGTTTGGAAATATTCATGAAAGAGCACTTGAGTATTAGAAGCTTCTTATCAAAAAGTTATTAGTAGTTAAGTCCACATGGTGGACCATACGAAAATGTCTCCTAAAAATACCAAGGAGAAAGTTTTTAAATAAATTAGCATAATGGGAGAAAAATATTGTGCTATTTACTTAGTTTGATATAAATGCTAAGTTGGGTGTGTTAGCTCCTGCTGCAGCAGGTATTCATTTTTCATGATTGGCATTTCACAGGCCAAATATGTCGTACTTTGCTTGCTGCAATGCTCCATATTTCCTCAAACAATCTCCAAATGAAGAAGGCTACTTCAAGTTCATTCAATTGCCTTCAAATTTTGTAAAGTTTTCCTGGTATCACTACTTTAGTTAAAGGGAGGTCCAAACAGTTTAATCTTGGTCTCCCTAGGTTTAAATTTCATGGTCTAGAATATAGAGATTGTAAGTCTGTCCAAACAGTTTAATCCTGGCAGACTCCTAGATAGGTAGAGAAACAGAAGAGTCCAACAGTTTAATCTGGGCTCTAGAAGAAATAAGCGTAGTATGTAGAAAGGAAGCATCAAAAGAAAAATGTATGATGGGTTTGCAAGTCTAAGTGCACCCCCAAGCAAAAGAAGAAAAAATGCTAGGAAGTAGGCTGGGTAGGTAGTTCTGAAGGCTGTTGAATTGCTGACAAGTTCCAAGCTCGCAGGTATCATATCATGCAGAACATAATCAGCAAAGATTTGTAAGCAAAAGGCTCAAATGAGGTATAACTAACTCCCCTTCTCTGCTTTCCCCCAATCATTAACTAACATCCCCAAAAAGAGGTCAAGATCTGCTTGACACCTCTTTAGTTCATCATCTTCATCACTCTGGTTGAGTAAAGATCTGCTTTGCTCAAAGTTGTTCCATATCTTCTCTCGAAGTATGGTCCTTGCCCATTGCAACAACCTAAGTTCCCCCCGAACATAGCGCTTTCTTATCATCTCCACATTAACCACTAACGTTATTATATAGCTCCCTATGTTTCCTGTCCCCATATTAATATTAAGTAAATTCCCCTATGTAATATTCCTTCCCCCCCTGGTTGAAAAATAACCATAGCAAACCCCGGGAATTGCTTAGTTTATCAGAAACTAAGCAAGAACCCAACCTCCGAAACCACCTTCCACATACTATGGAATCCTTCCTAAGTATAAAACTCCCCCAAAGTAGTCGGACCCCTTTTAGAACTTCAAAGGCCCTTCACACCCACTTACTTACCTTTTTCCCCTTCAAAGCCGTTTTCGCATCGCAACTTCGCCATCTCACTTTCATGCAAAATAATGCCCACCTGTTCCCCGCCGATGCGACAATGCGAAATCGGCGATCGGCGATCGCAAGCGCTGAGTGTCCAGTCTGTTCGCCCCTCCGTCTTCCCCGATGCGATATCGCGATATCGCATATCGGCAATCGCAAGCACCACGTGCCCAACCTAATGATCCCCCTCTTTCCCCCGACGTGATATCGCTACATCGCAGTGGAGTCTCTTCACCACAATCCACCAGTACCCCACCATGTCGCGTTGTACCAGGGACCCACTAATGACGTCATCCACCGTACAGCCGACACAATGCTTACGTCAGTAGCCAGAAAAGCCAAAAAAGCTTCGCGCAAGAAGAAAAGTCGCACTTCGGAGCTCCAGATCAAGAAATAGAGGCAGTTTTCGATGCGCCTATGGGAAATAGGCCATTTCGAGGAATCTTCAGGGAATATTTGGATTGCCGAGCCCACTGCGCGCCAAAAAATCCTGAAATCACCCAAACGTGCCAAAGGATCTGGTTTAAAGACAACAACAAATCATTCACAGAGATCAAAGTGTATCAGATCAAATCAGCACGCTTCAAGCGTGTCAAAGAGTATTAGTCGACGACGGAAATCATCAATGTAGCGGCAAAGTGTATTAGAGAATATCTTGAGCAGCAGCCCAAAGCAAGAGAAATTGAATATCTTTCAGCAGATTCATAAGAAGAGAGCTCAATCACATAAAGCTCTCAAATCATAATAATTGCACATTCAATTCGCATCAAGGCCGAACTGTAGCCCCAAAGCACATTCACTTCAGCAGCAACGCATCTGGTCCCCAAGGGCCACCTCGTCACCTGTTCCGATTCAGCTGCCCCCAGTGCAGCCAAAAGATTTACTTGCATTTATTTCCAGCAACATTTAGATTTTTGAAAATTTCTAAGCAGACCTGTCACGGTCATTTGTAATGATGTCTTCCTGATATTTTGTTTATAAATACCACCTGAAGCGATATTGTAAAGGGTTGGTTGGTTGGTAGTAGTAGTTGTTGGTTAGCTCCAGCAATTTTCTCTGAGTAAAGACTCGCACTGTAACTGTCATATTTTTCATAATCAAAGATTGCTGAAAGCATGGATTGCGAAACAACTTGATGTTTTCTCTGGGCCAAGGAATGATCACGGAATTCCTGTGTCTCTGCATGATCCAATAAGTGTTCTTCCTCCCTGTTTATTTTACGTTTTTATCATCTTTCCGCCATTCTAAGTTGCAGGAAAAAGAATAGCTTAAGATTTGTTTAAGTACACCTTAAGTTCAATTTCTGCACTTTTCGATGTTTTCTTCTGAAACGGCCATGAGCTAGAATTCTTAACTGCTCTAGTTTACCCCGTTTCTTTCATATATGGGTGCATGTCTTTGGAATTCTTAACTACTCCGGGATTCCACTCATCCACTTCTCCCCTTTGTCAGCATGATGAAATAATTCTCTTTTGCCTTTCATCCCTGATGTTCACTCCGTACTTTCAGCAGCTTGAGTATTGTATCCTGCCTGGATATCCTGCTCCGTATCCCCTTGTGACCAAGAAAACGCTCGCATGCTGCAATCTGTGACTCCATGCCCAATGGTTCAAAACTTATAACACTTTACTGTGCCTCTTTACTCGAGAATCCTACCTTCCTTCCAATCACAGTCAACATTCCCTTGAATTCAGAAAGCTAGCCTAAAATCATCAACTAAGGTTGAATCTAAAGGAGAGAGCCCTCTCCGATTGCAGGTGGGCTAGAACCTGCAATCAGAAGATTGGTTTATGGTTACCTCGGCTGTATCCCTACTAGGAGCATAGGGACAACCTGAGTGATGACAGGGGCATTTACTAGATATGTCACCTCTAAAGAGAGGATGAGATCCAAAAGCTACCTGGCCCTATACAAACTCTGCCTAAAGAAATAAGAAGTAAACACTCAGATTCAATTAAAAAAAGACCTTGCTTGAACTTGACGTTATGTGGAATTTTAGCTTGTAAGATGTGTATGTCTTTTCTTCTGTTTATGTGTTTTAACTTGATTTTTTTCAGCTGATATTAAACATACATATCAAACATATAAGGCAGCAAATAAAAATCACACATAACAACAAATTTAATAAGGAGTTCACCTCAATCTCGTGGGCTACGTCTCTTGTGAGCTCTAGTCAACTAGACTTGGCCCTTTGGGATTATGGCTTGAATTATTTTACAAATTCCACACTCAACTCCAAAAGGTTATTGATTGGACCTATGGGTTTATAAAAACCATTTACATCCATGTCATGGTTGTCCTCTTTGTGCAAGCAGATCTAGGCTCCCTTCGACTTGATTCCTTCAGTAGGTGCACTAAGCTTCCTTGAGCTTCTTAATGGCACAAACTCCTTCAGAATGATTCAAATGTCTCTGAAACTTCTACTACTATCTCCAGCACATATCTGACATAAACAAATGATTTATTTTCCCAAAACGAGCACTGTATCCCCAATCTAGGCCTTCTCCCATGGAAGGCTCTAGGTTGCCTGAAACTTCTCTTTAGTATATCAGCATTTAGAAGTCTCCAAATGCTTATGAAAACACCTTCATTGGATTCAAAAGGTTCCTTATAGCAGAAATAGGCTTTTGTTTCACCTCAAATAGATGAACCTAGCCCAACACAACTCAATCACTGAAATGGCCCTAGTGGCCTTGAAAGCTTCCCTAAAGCTAAACAGTGAGAAGAATGCCTCCACAGGAAAACAAGTTGTAGCTATGGATTCAGAACACTGAATTCATTTAGAATGGACCTTCTTTCCACTTTCAATGGCTGCACACATCCCAATGCAGCTCCCAAATTGATTTGGCCCTTGTGGCTCCTGGAACTTCCACGAAGCAAAAACACTTGCAAATGACCTCAGATGGCTGTGAAACCTATGCCAATGGCTTCAAAAGGTCAAGGAGACCCATTGAAGTCTACTACCAATTGGTCCTAGAAACATTCCAGTTAACTTTAGTTCGAGTCTAGATAATGCCACCAATTATGGTGGACCCGCCCAAATCTGGAACTTCGCTAAATATCCACCAGTTTAACCGTGCATTAACTAGGCGTGAACTGTTACATTTGAGTGGGTTTGTGGGGCGGTGGTTAGTGCATAGGATTGCATGCCCTAAACTCCGGGTTAACTACCATTTGCCTCCACATTCAATGGTTATGTGACCACGTGAAATAATATAAAGTGGTGACCGTTGAAGATTTAACGTTGGCAGTTTAAGGACTGGTCCATTGTTCTTAGGCTACGATCATGTAATAGGGGGCTGGCCCCTTTGGGGCCCCACTCCAACTTATTTCAAAGCTTATAAACTATTTGTCCCATACCATAAATAAGTTCCGCTTGCATGGCCTATTGGTAAAGCGTAGTGTTGGTATATCATAGGTCATGTGTTCAAATCTCAATCTGATCAAAATTTTAAGCATATGTGTCCATTATGATGACATCACCAAGGCCACGTGGCAACCGCTGATTAGTCTACCAAAAAGGAATATTCTTGGGAATATTTTTTTCTTTAAGTTTTTTTGGAAAAAAATTCAAAAATTAAGGGTCATTGGGCGATTTTGTTTTTCGCATAACTTCTACATACGGAGACCATTTTTCAAACCGTTCATGGCACCAGATTCAAGAGGATGAGCTCTCTCTGGTCGTTTAGGTTTGAACCAGTTTTGATCACTTTCATTTTTAAGCATTTTACGACACTTGATCCTGAGCTCCTCATCACTGAATTGGCCAAATCTCTTTATAGTCTAATTCAAGTTGGCCAGCTATACATTGTTTCAAATGGCACAGTTAAATAAGCAAATCCAAACTACAACCACGTCAAGAAGAAATGGAAAATTAAATTGTTTGTTGCTTCCACTATCAATCCATGTCCCATAGATGATCCAATGTTTCCTTACCATAGCTTAAACTTCAAGACTATTGCTGAAATAAAAAGTGCAAGTCCAAATATGAATGTGGATGTCATTGGTGTTTTTACCTCCACCTCAATTGCATCAAAAATTCAATGAAAATACTGAAGTGAAACATTAAGGAAAACACTCATATTAAAAGACAAGTCAGGCTTTACAATTGATGTAACATTATGGGGAGACCATTGTGACTCTATAGGATAAAAATTTCCTGAAGTCTACTCTTTCAACAACCCACCAATCCTTGCAATCAAAGGAGTTCATGTATCTGAATTTAATGGCACCACAATAGAGACGATATCCACAAGCACTCTCATCATAAATTCACAAGTTGAAGAAACTCATCAACTACATGCATGGTTCCGTGAAACAGGTTATAGCTCTTCTTCTCCATCTTTGAGTAGAAACTACGGTGTTGCTTTGGAACATGCCCTACCACGAAAGACATTTCATGAAATTGCTGACATGCAACCCTCCAATAAAGCAATATGGGTTTCAATTCGTGCAACGATAACTGCTCTTCACATGGACGACTTCTACTTTCTAGCATGTCCATTAGATTTCAATGGAAAACAATGCATGAAGAAGGTTGTGGAGCATTCTAACAATCTTTAGCACTGTACAAAATGTAACGGTGACTTCCTAGAATGTGACTACCGTTACAAACTTAAAATTGAGCTACATGACCACACCAGGAACCTACAAAACGTCACAACTTTCAATGATGCAGGAAACGAGCTCATGGGCATCACGGAAAAAGACTTGTTCCTTCTTTCTATCGAACCAACTGATCTGCAGGAAATTTGTGGCCGAATTTCAGGACGCCGCTTCCTCCTTACACTTTCCATTAAAGCAGATTACTCCAATGGTGTGGAGCGCTTACAACCAATACTGATAAATTCAGAAGAAATTCAATATGCCTCTGCATGCAAAGAAGCCCTCAATGACGTTCAAGCAATGTCCACTTCAAAACGACTTGTTGTTCGCCGCCTTTGAAATACTTTTTAGGGTCTCTTCAAACACTATTGTTTATACATAAACAAACATTTCCGCACAACTTATTGTTTCATATTGTTGTAAATTACACCCATGCTATTGTGATGCACACTTTTGCTGCAAATACTCTCTTCCAGTTATTCCAAAATATGTATGTTTACCTCTTTTTATTTTACATAATATATATATCAACATTTGTAAAGACTTATTACATAAGTTTTCCCTTCCTTGTTTACATGGCTATACATTGATCTCTTACTTGCTAATCTATTCATGTTATCGTTCAATCTTGTCAAAAAAAAAATGAAGAAGAAGAAAGCAAAATATTGGTTATCTTGCTCCTCTCCTCTCAATAATAGATGCCATAATAACACGTGATTTTATAATACTCCTAATTGCATGTTTTTCCTTTTGCCTAATCTACCTACCTTCACCAATGTTCAAATAAAAAAATTAATTCTAAAACTTGTAATACATTCTCCAAACATGCAATACTCATTTATGAAAACTAACAATAATTATTTGTACTTGTTTAGATATGCCAAAACACAATCAAAATGCAGACAAAAACGAGTGGCGTCGTCTTCTTTATGCATAGCAAAAGGATACAATAAATGCACGACGGTGACTACTTTATAAAAACCGCAACAACCCTACTACATCCTCTACATCCCTTCCCACCTCAAATGCTCTCCTAGCTATACAAACCAACCCATCTCACCTTCATCAAATCCAATATAACCCTCCCCTTAGTGAAGAACATCGTCGCTTTCAAAAAAGGATTGATGAACTTTCTACCATGCATGTTTATACAATATGCAAAGAATCATACCTAGGAATGAAAACAAAGCTTTAACACGGTAGACTTTCTTGTTTTCATTGTGCATCATCTAATTCTACTAATCATTTTTTTGAACTGAGCAAAATGAACCCTAGCAAACAACCCTATGTCCTTCAATAGTTAACACAAGTTGAATAAATTCTCATTGCATGTGTAAACCCCATTCTACAAGTCATTCATACCTGTGGTGGTCAATACAAATATAGTGGCCATATAATTAGCTTACCTCAAAACATCACCACTATTGCCAAATACTTACCACGAATGATTTTTGACTTAGACATCCTCATTGTGAAAAGAAAAAATCCATCTGAAAAGGCTTCTGAATTCTTCATTTGCAAATCACGTGTCCTTGCAACCCTTGAATACAAAATAAAAAATGACCCTTACTACTGTGATGTTCAATTTAGTTCATCCGCAATTTCTGCACTACCAGATCACCCTACAGATATTTCTTCTCTTCTCCATAATGTAACCACCTCCTCTTTTGAACCCCATCAAACCACTACTGATTCTACTTATGATACTGATGGTATGCTACCTCCATTAGAAATCCAACCCTCTTCTTTCGTTCCAATACTCCCAAATTCATGTACTGAGCTTCAACACATTTTTAATTATTTGCACTTGACCCATTCAAATTCAACAAGCTCTATCGATTAGCCTCCAATATCTTTAACAGCTATGAATGAATACAACACCATAGGCCTCTTTGCCATGGAATTCCCCACACTCTTCCCTACAGGCATTGCCATGATCATGCAACCTAGACTTACAAAAGTTAAGATGCATGAATATGCTTTGCACTTGCTGCACTACCATGATAACAGATTTGGCCAACACCCAAGATTCCGCTACTATCTTTATAACATTATAATGTGCCACCGTAGCCAAACAACTGCTAGTGTTTTTGTGAAGAAGTACATTGAGAACAACCTGCCAACAATGGTTTCAAACCTATGACGGTGTCTTCGTGACTCTCTGGATTCAAGATTTCCAGAGCAAATAATGCAGTTTAGTTCAGCCCTACGAGGAACATGGTCTTTCTAGAATGAATGACAATCTGAGCTGACTGACATGATCACACAAATAGGAAGTCTAACATTCTTTTTCACTCTCAGCGCAGTTGATACTAAATAGCATGACTTGCACATGATCATGCCTACCAGTTCAGACAACCACTTCCAATGGAAAATTCAAAACATAATTAAAAACCCAAATCTAACATCCCAATATATGCATTGCAGATTTACATTTTTCTTCGAAGAAATCTTGCAAAAAGGCCTCCATGCAACAGACTACTGGTGCAGGTACTTTTTAATATCCATTTCCCTCTACATTAATTTTCCACATTGCATATACATGTTTTAACCATATTTTACCTTCATATTATATTCATAAATGAATGGCAACATAAAGGATCCGCACACATTCATGGCTTCCTCTGGTTGCAAAATGCACCAAACATGGACACAATTGACTGGAACAATGCATTAGAAGTTCCTAATGCACAGAAATATTTCGACCACTACATAACTACCTGGAATCCATATGAGGCAGAACACTAAAATATTCCACTTCACCAATCAACAATTCATAACCCATGTCTTCTTTACACAGCATCAATATTCAAGTCCAATTAGGCTAAAGACTATACAGAACTTGTCAACTGCGTTCAACGTCATACAAAGTGTCATGAATCTTCTTGTCTTCACAAGAAATACAATGTACTTAGCTGTCAGTATGGAGTGTCGTGGGAGTTGAAGTCCACATCTTCACTTTTCATTGATGATAAAGGTCATAAAACCTACGTCCCTGCTCGCAATGATGAAAGATTGAATATTCACAATGCTGATCTACTCTCTATCTGGAGAGTAAATGTTGATTGTCAACCAGTCCTTTCTCACCATGCTGTGTTAAAATATATTTCAAAGTATGCAACAAAAGCAGAAACAAAATCTGAGAGCTACCATCAAATGTTATCACGACTTTCACAAAGTGCCATTCCAGAAGCACCTACTATTGTTGTTATCCAAAAACTCCTTACATAAACCATTGTAGATAGAGACATTGGAGCACAAAAAATATGCCATATGTTACAAAAGCTACCTCTCTCTCTCTCTGCAGCTGTACATTTCGTTCTTTGAATGTCAACAAGACTATTTTCAAACGTGTTTCGCAAGATACTGAGAATCCCAGTTCGACACCAAACTTTATCCTTGCATACATGAATAGGCATGTCTCATTAGAATCACTGCCCCTCCTTGAAGTTGCACGCTCATGGTCATATTCTACCCAGCGGAAAAGAAACCAATGGAAACACATATTCCCTCCAATGATTGTACATGTCTTGCCCCTACAATGTCATTCCTTCCTCTGATGATCCTTCTTATGCCACTTTTTGCTGGAGTGAACTACTATTGTATTTCCTCTTCCGAACACTCCCCAATGATATTGGTTCAACTGATGCAGAAATAATTGCACACTGGGAACAAAAAAAGGGTACATATACACCATGTCATGTCCATCGAGAAGTTGAAAACCCACAAACCCCACATACTACAGATCAAACTACCCCCAACAACCCTCCTGATTCCATGTAGATGAATGAATCGCAAATCCTCTTTTAGCTGCACCTAGGATGACCTTGACATGAATGGCTACCGCAACTTCGATGCCAACCACAATTGGTCACATACTACTGTCCCTCACCACTTGCAAGAAACTGCCATACATTTCATTGAATTCAACTACTCAACTATTCAAAACCAACATCATTCTTTTTCCAACCTTCCCCAAGATCACACATTATCTCCTACCTAAAACATAGCTTTCACCACTATTTTTTCACACTTTAAAACCCCCACGCAAAATCATCATACAAGGAATAACAGGGATAGGGAAATCCCATTTGATCAAATGTTTGCACCATGCATTTGTGGAAAGCTCACCAGCAAACAAAAACCCTTTGTTGTTTTTTGTACCAACCGGCGTTGCAGCTTTCAACATAAATGCCCTCACAATTCACTCTGCCCTTCATATCCCTATCCAAACAATGCATCCTGTTGAAGGCCAACCACTCATACAAATACAAGAGCAACTCCTTCATGTAGAATACATTCTAATTGATGAAATGAGCTTCACTGGTCCAAAAATGATTTCTCGCATTAACGATCATCTAAGAGTGGGATTCCCTCTTCACTGAAATGCACCATTTGGTAATCACTCAATTATCCTTGTCGAGGATTTAGGCCAGCTACCACCTATAAAAGACATTCCTCTATATGCTAGGACATCATGTGGCACTACACCTTGGCACAACTTTGACATATTCATAACACTTTCAACTATTTTTCGTCAACAAGGAGCTAGCCCATCCTAGGTTGCTTTTAGGCAAATACTCACAAATCTCATAAATGGAATATCTACACTTGAAGATTGGCAACACCTAATGTCAAGGACAAGTTCCTCTCTTATGCATGAAGAGCAACGCACATTTGAAGAATTCATGCACCTATATGCAATGAAAAACTCAGTTGTCTTGCATAATAAGAAAATGCTTAAAAAATTGAACATCCCAGTAGCACTTTGCTCTGCAGAACAACAAAGGCAGAAAAATCCTACTACAATAGAATATGAGAACTTTCCAACAAAATTGCTCTTATGCAATGAATAAAAAGTTATGCTCACCAGCAAGTTATGGGCACATTCAGGCCTCGTCAATGGCGCACTTGGGAAGGTCATCTCAATATTTTATTCACTTGGATCAAATCCCCAAGAATTACCATCCTTCGTGGTTGTCGACTTTAGACAATACAAAGGAACGCCATGGGACATTTCACACCAACATATTTACACATTTCTCCAATCACAAGGGGTACATGCCGTCAGATGCCACTTCAAATGGCATGGGCTTTAACGATACACAAGTCACAAGGAACGACATTAGACAAAGCAATAGTAGACATCAGCACCAAAGAAAGACAAGGGTTAACATTCACTACAATTTCAAGAGTGCAGTCATTGGCAGACATTCATATCAATCCAGCATTCCCATTCTCACGCATTTCACAAATGAATGAGAATTCATATCTGAAGCATAGACAGGAAGAGGAATCATTGCTCGCATCAAAATCTATGCAGGAGAATACACTCTAGCCAATCGTACAACCTGTCTTCCAGAATTACCCACATGGTAAACAACATTTACTACATAACCAAATTTCACATACATTTGCTTGTTATTACATTTAACCTCATATGATTTTATATTAGTTTAAAAATCGTTTATTTTATTACAAATATTCAAAAAAATGTTTTCCGCTTAGAACAGCAAGGTCCAACATTCATTGCAATTCAAAAATTTCTTTAAAAATTTATTTATTTTACTTCATTTATTTAAAAAAAAAATGCTTTTGGCAAACACATCCATTGTCACTTACAATGTTTTCTTTTTGGATGGCAACAGGTATGGATATAGGCTACCTACAAATGTTGTATGATTATTGCCAAGAAATTCAGCAACAAGAACTTGCATTACAAGATATGCAAACAAGGATCCTGACCCAACAATCATTGCCTCTTTACCATTTGCATCCAACCATTGAATTGTTAAAGAAGATAAGAAAAATACTCAAGAAAACAATTCAAATCCATGAAAGGGACGCACACAGGAAAATGTGGCATCAATTGCAAGAACAACTCGCACAGTTTGGCACCACAATAAACATTAATTGGTGTTGCCGATGCCATGCCCCATCATGCATATATGATTAGCTGCTCATTGTCAATTACATCTATATGTCATAGAATGCTTTATTGTACATATGTTTAGAAGCCAAACAATACTTTCATTGTATATATGTTTAGTTATTACCTACCAAACACGTCTCTATGTGTAGACCATATGTAAAATTTCAAGAAATACATTGCAAAGCATGCAACTATCTTCTGTAGAATTGCTTGTGAAAAACACACAAAAGCAAGTGAAATGTTTAGAAGTATTCAAGTGAAATGCAATAGTCATGCTCCTAAATGTTCAGTTCACTCATCAGTGGTGTTTTTTCCAAGTTGAAAAAGTTTCACTTGCTTTAATACAACTTTTATGCAACAAAGAACTAGCATTTTTATAAAGATACTAGACTTTATTTGGCTTGGGACATGTTTTGCTTCACTAGTTAACCTTGACTCAAAACTTGACAGATATTTGCCAATCAACCTGAAAATGACTCGGCATATAGAAAAATAGAAAAATTATAGATTATTTAGAATTTAATAGCCCCCAGTTGAATCAAACTGGTCCAGTGGGTAGGTCAAATGGATCTTAGCCAGGTCATTCCAGTCAAACTTGGGTTTGGGTGGTTCAGAACTAACCTGACCTAGTTTGGGTGGTAGGTTGGGTAGAAGTGCCATTTCCAAGTTGACTTGGCATGATCTGGTAACTATAAATCACGTATAAAGATTTATTAGATAATGTTAAAGTTTTAAACACAGCTTCACTTACACTTTTAGAATTCAATCATTGTATAGTGCATCGAAAAAAGATTGTTTTCCTATATGTAGTTTGCCTTAACACAACCTTATTGTTTTGTTCTAATGGCCCAATATCTACCAATTGTTATGTTTACGCTTAAGTTCTCTTTATCAGTGGAGTTGCAGTGTGCAGGTTTGCAAAGTGTTTGATTTTCACTTTTTGTGTTTATTGTATCCTTTACTATACCCATTCATCTCAAAACTAGTGGCTATTGGCTTGGTATTCTCTTACATGTCAAGGGGCACCTTCTCACCATTCCAACACCAAGTATGAATTCTGCCTTATGAATTCTGTGTTATGCTTTAATGTGCTTTGGTTGGTATGGCAGCTAAGCATAGTTCATTTTTTGGGGTGTGAATATTTTTCCACTGGGAACCAATGTTTTGAGCAAGCATCTTAGCAATTCTCATTAGACGAGGAAATATATTATACCCCACAGTTGATTTTTCTCAGTTTTCTCAGTTGAGTGTGTTTAAATGCCAAGTTTCATCAAAGCATTTTGAAGTATAGAGATTCTACAGATGTTGCATTTGGATTAGTGATATGTCTTTATAGTTTATATAGCGGATATTGCAAAATCAAAATCGAAACCCTCAAGGACATCCTGTGAACTCCATCCTACTCTTCTAAGAGAATCAGACATGGAATCAACTTTCAATAGCATGCCTTCCAAAACAGATTGGTTGTCAAACAAAATGTTGTCTGGATCCAAAGGGGTTGAAGACACTTGAACTATGTCATTGATGTCTTCTTCTCTCCAGCACCCATTCCTAAGCAATATTGTTAATTCTTGCAAGTAGTAGAGCATCCATTCATGCAGGCTTCTGTACTGTTGAGTTCTGGTCTGCCAATCATGTACACGAGCTTTTTTTTCTTATCTTCACAAGATAAGATAATGCATGCTATGTACGTTTAGTACTTAATGCTTGCAATTAGTAACTTCCACAGGACATGAAGTGAATTTCGCTGTTATTTTGACAAGTTAAAAATCTGTACCCAATGTACTATAAAAAAACTACTTTTGAGGTTTTCATGTAGAGTTTCAGCAACAGTGACTTATAAACCTAATTTTTATCACTGAAAAATTCTTTGTTTGTGTAGGAAATTGCATTGTTAATGCTTGTTTCATTCTTTAATGTTTCTCCAAAGGATGTCTTTTTATTTTCTATTTTGCAGTACTAAACAGTTTTATTCAGGAACAAGGCTGATCTTCGTTTTTGTTGACACAAGGTGTAGGGTAAATGACTTTCTCTTTGACAATTTCATATACTTAAGATTCCCTTTTGCCACCTTTCTCAATCCATTAAATGAATCACAAAATTTGTGGAATAGAAGACAAAGGGAACACTGATACTGAAATTCATAGTTTGTGGGAACTCCTGCAAATTTATTTTCAGTCAAATGTTTTTAGCTTTGCTCTATCATAATGCATCCAAATATTACTGTCTGAATTGTGGAAGAAGGAAATAAACTTGTGTCCAAATATTACTGTCTGAATTGTGGAAGAAGGAAATAAACTTGTGTTCTTGTGGTCAACCAAGGAATGGAAAATGATATAGTGTCTATTAGAATTAGATACTGCTTTAAGGTAACTGTGTCATCTAAGTAAATTTTGATAACATATTGACATGCAATAGATCTAACACATGACATTTATGATGACTATGTAAAAGAAACTATATTTGTGATGTTTAACATTCTTATTAAAATATATAGAGAATGTTTAATCAAGTTCACTTTGCTAGTCTTCTATTTTCAAAGAAATAAATGTGCTTCACTTTTATAGATATTAATTATCAAGGATGATTAGTTGTCTTCATCAATGTTGATAGGCATAAAATGACTTGAAGAAGGCTTGCAACACGGTTTTATGTGAAGTGGTTTCAATGATTTAGTGATAGGACAATCAGTGGAAGCGATCATTTATAACTTTTGATTATCTTCAAAATTTTACTTTAACTTAATATGTTAATATTCACAAGTCCAAGAGGAAGATAAAAAAAGAGGCTTCTCACATTGAGAGGTTAAATTTACAACTTTTTCAACGGAATCAGTCCATTGTGGAAGAAAATGCAAGGTTGAGGAAATAAGCTTTACTACTAACCGAGGAGAATCAACTTCTACAACAAAAGCCGCAAGAGCAACTTAGCTGTCCATACAAAGTATTGGGAACATAATCAATAGTTTATCATTGTTTCTTGGAATCTTGGGTTTCTGTACATTGTATATCATGAGAGCACTGTGGATAAATGATGTACAGTTGCGAAATCAATTTTGTTAGATTATGATGTTAGATGGGTAAATCTTGAAATCTTTTCTCGGATATGCATAATTATAAGCAATTAAATTTCCCTCATTAAGTGGTATTCTAATTTTTTTTTGAATTGTGTCATAACTTATAAAATCAGATATATTCTCAAGTTTATGTTCTTCTTGTGATTGCATGGTGCATTTACTGGGTTTTGTTAGCCTATATCATTTATTGGTTTTTCTTTATATGTGTATTAAAGTAATAATCAAATAGATATATTTTTCTTTTGTATTTGTTGAATACAATGTATTTTGATTTCAAAGAGCAAATTATTTTTAATAAAAATGTATTTTTATTTAAAAGAGCAAAGTATCTTTAATATAATAAGTTTTTAGTTCTTCAGTTTTTATCATTTAGAACTTAATTTTAACATATTCTCTATAACTATTTATAGATTAAATTAACTTCACATGTTTTTTTTAATGGATGACTAAATATTTCTTAGAATTTTGTGACTAACTAAATTTAGCTGATGTGGCAAAACTAATTGTTTGTTCAATAATTATACTCGATACATTGATAATTGTTTAACTAATGAAATTTAATATTATATTATATGCCCAAAAAATTATTAAACTCATAAATATATTTTTTATCATTATTTTACATTGTAATTTTGAATAAAATGAATTAAAATCTACTATAAAAATTTGAAAATGACAAAAAAAACAAAAGAATTACAATTTTTTATTCCCGCCTACCTTCACCATATATATAATTATCAATTATAAATAAATAAAAATATACTATAAAACTTAAATTTAATACATTAAAAAACTTAAATTGGTATTAATAACTTAAATTTAATATATTGATAAATAAATAAATAAAAAAAAAACATATTTTCAATTTAACAATCCTAACAACTCTCTTTACACACGTTATAGGCTCTCTTTACACGTGACTTTTAAGATTACTTACTCACAACATGTATGTAGTTGATAAAGTTTACATTTATTTCAATTATGTATAATGGCAATAGTTTATCAATGTTGGAGAAGAGTTACAATTGTGGAAGCATATGTTTGTATAAAAGTTAACTAATACCCAAAGTGACAATACAATTGAGATTTTAAATATGTGGTTTCCAATATTCATTATTTTCTTTTTGAATTTTTTTTTTAGAAAAATACTTGTACTTTTTAATCTTTTATAGAAATTCAACAATTCGAACTTCATAAGTCTATCAGCCTCTCTTTGTACCTTTTGGGACAATTGCTAGTATAATAAAAGATCATATCTAACCAGCGGGGATTTTAAATAAAATAGCTTAGACTATTTTATACTATAAACTTTGCAGGAGATGCCTAATACTCTTACCACATGAGAAAAATGAAATGGCTTGGATTTTAAACAAAATTGCCTCGATTATCTAAGTATTATAAACTTTGTAGTAGCTTTCTAATATTCTAATTATATAAGGAACATGAGAATTAATAGATTGCATGTGTATTGGAAGCATTATCTATGGTTTTGCTAGTAGTGGCATTATCTTGATCAATACTTGTGATGCTTTCATCAAATTGTTCAATGTTTCTTCTCCTAAATATCACTTCTACACATGCATTTTACCATCTTCTAAGTTAATGTTGTAGATTTTTCCCCAATGTATGAATTGAGGACTAGAGTGGGAAGAGGCACCTCTACCATGACAATCGACTTCCTCAATTCCAACATCAAACCTATTATCTCAACTAACCAAGTTGTAATCAATGTTCCAATTTTTGAATCTTTGAAGCAAAATATAAACAATGGAGTGATTATAGTGCACATGTTTTCATGGTTTTGTAAGGACTAAATAATCTCTTGCAAATCCCATGGATCCATTGAACAATCAAAGAAACTTGTATGAGCAATGTAGAGGCTAGACCCAATCTTACATACATGACCATCCATTGAAATGTTTTGGCTTTTGAAAGAGCTCAAACCTAAGGTACTTATTGTTGTTACCCACCAAACCAACTAAGAAGTGCCCATGACTTTATAAAAACCAACTAAGAAGTGCCTAAAAATTTATAAATAGCAAGAGGGGGAAGGTTCCCCTAGCAAATTTCTTATCTCTAGAAAGTTATCAAACTAAAAACACATTCCCTGGAAATTATATGATCAACTAAAGAGAAATCGAAGGGACCAAACATAGTGTTGATCATTATCCAATAGTGAATATGAAGAGAAAACACTAAGGGTTAAAAGGAATCCAAAAGTAAAGGCTAGAGCATGTAATAGTTTAATCCCCATCTCTTCATAGCACAAATCATACCAAAGGTAAATTTTGGTTAGTGTACCTTGTATCCAACAAAATTGATTGTAAGACTAGCCATGTGACTTGTCACATGCCCTATTAAATCCTTATAGTGAGCAATCAGATTATGGTATGGGTTGATGTGCTAATACCACATTTACAATTAAATCCCCCATTTTTAACCTTGTTTCCTCATTCCTTGATGCATTTTTAAGGGTGTTCGTGTTGGGAATGTGTTATAGTCTTTGCATGGTTATCTCCTTTTGTTATTTGTATGATTTAGGGGTAACAGATAAGCCCCCATACCAGGGGGTTTAGGGGCAAAGCCCTTGTTAAAAAAATATTTGGGTTATTCTTGGTTCCTTTTTTGTCTATTTTTTACCAATGGTTTTTCTACTCATTGTAATATAATATAAATTAAGGGATTAGGGTTGTATTTTAATTCAAGTATTTTATTTGAATTATGGATAAAGAGGTATGTGTTTTTTAGGCACTTATTACCTATTATTTAACATTATTGGGAAGTCTTATGAAATACACTTTCAGTACACTCATATGTCATTTGATGTACTCAGTATAGTAGTATTATGCATCCACATAATCATGATATAGTTAATAATGCACTCATTTATGAAGCTGAAACTAGTGTGCATGTATTGTGGATTTTAATATTTTAATATTAATATGATAGTTAATCTCATAATGGATAATTTTCCCTATAATTTTGTGATTTTCAATCTTAGTATTTGTTTTATCATGTGCTTTTGCAAATAATTCATGTTGCTAGATTTCTTATGAGTTCCGTATTATATTGTTATTCTGCTTGCAGAATGGTACAAGTTGCTACACTATCTCACTGAATCCAAAAACTACAAAAGAAGGAATAATGTGAAAATCATTTCTATGTAAACCAGGAAGTCATAAATAGCATGTTTTATTCTTGTCCTTTTTGAACTTTTTTGCTTTATATTCATACTAAGGTCTTTTTTTCACAAGTAGAATTATGATATATTAAATTTTTGTATTATGCCCCTACAAGGTATCCCTATGTGCTTCGGCTCGATATTGATATCTAGTGAAATCTAACTATTGTTGTTGTAATACAACAATTTAAAAAAAAAAAAAAATTGCTTTCACGTATAAGAGAAAAGATGCTCTTTGTCACATTTTAATCAATCCTTACATGGCTATGTTTGATGTTTTAAAGCTTATATTGTCCCAGTTATCAATCTTGCAGGAAATTTCATGTTTTTCGAACACTAGAACCACCATGTGTTCTGGATACTCTTATATTTCCCTCATTGTTAGCATAACAAAAAAATCAGGTTTGCCCTTTTTTCATATCTCTCTTTGTATTTTCTCATCCAATTTAACTAGAGCTATGAAAATGGTATTTGGTGAGTGAGCTATGAATAATAAAATCCTTGATTAGCATTAAGTCAATCCAAGGATCCTTGGAAACAGAAAGCATCTCTATGCAATCCCAATCAAAGAGATTATTAATAGATTTTTGTTAACAAAGGACACAATGTATATCTTCCAATCATTGAGAAATATTCCATTTTCCTACTCCTTTTCCAGGGTTCTGATTGAAATAAAGGAAAATTTTATTAGTGTTATTTCCTTTCATGTACCTGGTCAATGTTCATATATTTCCTCTTGCTAACCTTGCAGTTATTCATTGTGCAAGATAATTACAAATATGTGCCACCAGAGAGGAAACCAGTGAAAAACATGATAACTATGATATCTATGGTGATATTAGGTATACTCTCCTTTGTTCAGAGATTCAGAATCCAAAAAGTTTGTTACTCATTTGTCCTTGCTATTTTGATATGGTTCTTATTCATTGCTTTCACTGCAATATCACTACACATGATACAAGTGTCTTCAAAGCTTTTTGTCCCAAAAATGTCTTTCATTGCTTTTGGAAAAAAAAATCAAAACAACCTTTTATTTTTATTGCATGAATAGTTCTATGTATAGTACATATATAATATGATTCCAATTGCCTAAACAATTTGCTTGGTGATTATCAAACACAGTCTACATTGGTAACTTTAACTATGACAAGTAAACAATTATTTAGAAATTACCAAAACTAGCCTTGATTACTAGTTTCAAGTAACTTGAATCCAAAAAATTATTTAGACATTGAAAAATTGAGTCTTTATTGCTAATGTTAAGCAAGTAGCACATAAGAGTTAAAGGTAGAATTGCATATGTCAGTGATTTTTCATTCTCATATGTAGTTAAGACATGAGCATAAATTAATTGAACACGAGAGGAATATAAAGCATTTTTGTTACTGTTAATGTTCTTTGTGATTCGAAATCAAAAACCAATACTCACTCGTTCCATGACACATGTTCTGTAATTTTTTGAAATGGGATATAATTTGCATTCCTGTTATCAGGTTTACTAAAATCCTTTTTTCTTTTCTGCATCACAAAATTAAGAAAAAAAAAGTGTTAAACAATTTTTTGCTTTTTCGAAAGCTTAACTCGCACGATGGATCAAGAAACATTTTGAAAAATAATTATCCAATGGACTACCTAAGCTTCTGACCACATGACTAGCAAGTCATGATGACTACGAATTTTATTATAAATAATTCGGGCGACCTCCCAACCTCAGGATTTCTCGACCTTCAAACCACCTAGCCTTATGAAACCACTTGACTATGGTACAGTCAGGGTCACGACACAATAATTCAATCATAAAACAAAAAAAAGCTTGATTGTCCAAACTCCTGATTATATGATCAGCACAATAGAAAAAACACCTTGATTTGTGTGCAGTGTGCATTTTTTATATAAAACTTGAAAATTTCATGTTTAATTGATTATTTCTTAAAATAATAACAAATTTCCTCGTGCTTTCTCGATTCAGGAAAAGAAAAATAATCGATATGGTCACGATAATTCAATGAACACGTTTAGGTGCAATATTTTCTTTTTTAAACAAAATTTTAAGAATTCAAAGTGCTTTTTCTGGATGTTGCTTACCTGCTTCGAAGAAATGATGAATTAAGAAAATACAGTACTAGTTTCGAAAAAAATTGTCTAACAAGAATATCATTTTATGAATTCCTACATTCAATTTCAAAATTTAAATAAGGAAAACATATATATGTTGTATTATTGTTCACAGATGATCAAATGCAGAAAAGCCACTCCACCGCCAAACTTCCCAATTAATAGACTGGTCGACTACTTGACATAAAGACAAAAGTCGACTATGGTATAGTCAGAATCGAGATATAACAAATTAATCATAAAATAAGAAAATGTGTAACTGGTTGACCGTCCGACCTATGAACCATGTGATCATGTGAATAAAAAAAAAATTGTTGATTTGTGTGCAGTGCATTTTCAAAATTTCTCGTTTCATGTTCAATTGATTATTTGTTAAATCAATAATAATTTTTTTAATGCTTTCTCAATTCTCAAAAACAAAAAATAGTTGGCCTATTTACAAGGAATTAATGCACACATTCGTTTGTGATTTTCACATTTTTATAAACAAGATTTTAAGATTTTAGGCTATTCTACTTGAATGCTCTTTTCTTAAGTATTGTTTGAAGAAAATTTGAATTAAGTAAACCCATTATAGTTTCAAAAAACTCTCTGTAAGCATAGCATCATTTATTTTAGAGATTCCTAAGTTTAATTTCAAATTTTAAATTAGAAAAACTTATGTATGCTATGTTGGCATTTAAAGGTCATAAAATTTCAAAATAAGGAAACTCTCAAGAGGAAAGTTTAAGATTTTACGATCTTTTGCATACATGTTGTTCTCTTAGAGCTTGTTTGAAAAAGAACTGAATTGAGTCAACACAATACCAGTTTCAAAAAATTCTATGTAGGCATAAAGTTATTCTAGAAGTTGAATACAAAGGAAAACACAAAACAATGTGCATTGCTTGTCCACTTGACATTTGTTGTATATTTAGCAATATGTTTCTGATTTTGTGAATAGCTTTAATTTTGTTGCCTCGACAAGATATACATTTCTTGTCGAATTTGTTTAAATGCAATTGTAATGGAGAAATCCATTTTTGTCATATAAGAGTTGCAATGTGTTGTTGCACCATAGGGATCGAAAATAGATTGAGCATTTGTGTTTCCTTGCCACACTGTTCTTTTATTCAACTTGTTGAAAATGGCAACAAGAAATGATAAAAATAAAAATGTTATAAATAGCATCTGAGGTACCAGTGTTGGAAATAGCAACAAGGAATGATAAAATAGAAATGATAAAAATAGCATTTCGGGATACATTCCAATTTTAGTTAGTCCCTAAACTGAAATTGAGAATTAAAATTCGAATTTGATCTTAGTAGCTATATGTAAAATAATTAATTAATTCATCCTGAGTTAATTAGTTGTATAAAATCAAACATGAAGTCTATGTGAAGACATGCAACAATTTCTTCATTGATTGAGGAAGTTATCCCTTGATTAAGGAGATCAAGATGAGTTGTACTTTGAGTTGTAATTAGTTAGC
>APFE030398944.1:0-18683 GCA_000404065.3 Pinus taeda
TTGGATTTGTTTATGCTACCAAGGGATGAGAATGATAATATGAGTGTGTTTTGGAAGTCTAGGAACCACGCTAATAACCAAGACACCAGGACGAGTAGAGGTGAATGAGACTAGGTGTTTCATAATTCTCATTAATTGTTAATCATGGTAAGTCTTTATAAAAATATAGTATAGTAAACAATACCATTTATTAAAAAACTACCATATTAAATACATAAATGAAACAAAACATTAAGGTGGATGAATAAAGAAAATCTTTTCTTTCATCAAGGAGACTAACAAAGGTGGAACCCTAGGTAGTTACTCTACTACACATTACAGTGAAGACTGTGAATGAACTACCATGGGGAAATGAGGAATGTGCATCAACTTATAGGCATTTGATAAATGGCCAAACTTTTCATAACCATATGCACCTTTTTCAATGTGAGGTCACAAAGATGTGTACCTTTTACAAGGTATTTTTTCAATGTATGTAAATCTAATTTTCATTAATCTACATTATACTTAGTTAATATTTAATTTAAACATTGCTTAAGCATAATATTTAGATATACAAGGAAGTTATTATTTGAAAATCCCTGAATCCATCTATAGGACATTACGAGAATATGTCAACATCTTTCAATACCAATCATATAATTGGAATCTATAATTAAGAAAAGGATTAATGTGTGAATTTCCAATAGAGTGTCCATCATTATTTATTTTTCTTATAATTAATAATTAAATAGAGAAGAAATTTGGAAAATTATTAGAATGTTGTTATATAATAATAGATAAAGTTGTAATTTTTAAAACTTAAATAATTAACTTTTATATTTTAAATTTTGTTTCAAAAACTTCTCTTTAATTAAAATCATACAGTTTCAATAATTCAAAATTACATTTTTCATATAATTATTTACCAGAATTTAAATAAAATTAATAAAAAATATTAACACGCAATCAAAGCTAGAAATTTTATGGTACATTGATTTTCAACACACATTAAATGATAAAATGACAATTTGAAAAATACGATTCTAATTACGTCTTATTTTGAAATTCCAATAAATTGTAATTACAAATGTCTGACCTTATATAGTACATATGTAAAAAAACGATGCAAAGCTCACAAAAACTCCATTGTCGTGGTGTAAAAGATTTAAATACAATACCGAAAGGTAGCTTAACTACTATGTTAAATCACTCATTTAAGCTATGACCACTGACTCAAGGGAATTATTCCTAATGCCGTGGCTGAAGAACACTTTTGTAGGTCTAGAATTGTTTTCAATTATCTATAATCACATAAACACAGATCATTATTTAGCTTACATATTAACTTTAATGACTATATTAACGTCTATTCCCTTGTTGAATTTGGAATGTTGAATATAACGCCTATGATTGAATATGGTTGAAAATGATGCTTTTATTTCTTTCCAAGAGAAACGATTAAGGTTGGTTGAATTGTTGGTTTGTGTAGGAATTTCACAAATCTAGTGCATAGGAAGGGAATCGATTTAGCTGGAGAATAGATGAGTATTTTACTTATGACATACTGGAAAATTTTCCCTTGTTGTAGTTATCTAAAGAAATTATTTTATTACAGAAGAATAATAAAATACACATATTGTTGCAGGTTCTCCTGAGAGTTGGTGTTCCCTGGGTATATCTTGTGTTATGTGTTGTCACATTTGTCTTATGATTTATCTTCCATTATGCATGTTACAAAGCTCAGTGTGTTTGTGATTTAAGTTTCCATGATATCAGTAGTTTATATCTCTTGGTTTTTTCCTCTAGAAAATTACAAATGAGTTCACCGAGTTTTAGCAAAATCTAACATGGTATGAGAGCTTAGTTTTTGATTGAGGAACATGAACATATTTTATATTCAAGAGAAATTTATGTGATTGAGAGGAAGCAAGTTATCACATCGATTTAGTTGTTAGGGTTTTGAGTAGTGTGCATTAAATCGACTAGTGTGATTTGTATTTAACAATGTAATTTGGCAGTATTGCATATCTGGGTCTCATATCTGAAGACCAATTTAATGATGCATCTAACTTTCATTTGTGGAATGAAAGGATAGAAGTGGACGAAAGGGTACAAGAAGGACCACCTAGCAACATTTGCAGAGATTTTAAGTTTGATACAACAACAACATTTACTAGAAAATGAGGGCATGACTCAGGAAGTGAGATTAGATAGTTGCGACATAGGTGCATGGGTGTTGGTGGCAATTTAGTTGAGCACAAGTAGGTGTGAAAGAGAAGTAGAGGAAGAGTGAGGGTTTTGGCAGATTGTAGACCTCAACATTTGAGAAGAATAAATTGAGTGATATTCAAGTATCTACAGCTAAATGCAAAGGTCCATTCACACGTGCATGTAGGAGAGAGAAAGTGTGCTTGCATGTGTGGATCAAATTGTTGGTTTGTGCAGGAATTTTGTAGATCCAATAGGCACGAAGGGAATCGATTTAGCTAAAGAGTGGATGAGTATTTTACTTCTTGTAAACTAGGAATTTTTGCCTTGTAATTCTTAGATGAAAATCCTTTGTGGTAGATTAGAATAATAGAATACACACAATGTTGCAGGTTTCCCGGAGTTGGGGTGTCCTAGGTATATCTTGTGTTTTTATGTATTGACGTCTTTGTCTTCTAATTTATCTTTTGTTGTGGATGTTAGAAAACTCAGTGCATGTGTGATTTAAGCTTCTAGAACATTTGTTGTTTATATTTCTAGATTTTTACCCTTGGAAAATTACAAATAAATTTATTGGGTATTAAGGAAATATAACACTTTTAAGTTTATTTATACTAACATTATTATTGTTAATGATATTAACATTAATAATAACAATATGATCCTTACATAAATATTATTATATTAAAAATATTAAGTGTATATGTGTGTGTTATAATTAATAAATAGTAGTAATAACAGAACATTGTTAATCTTATTATTAATATTAGTGATAATGATGATGGTTTGTTAGTATTAATTTCCTTCCTCATTACTTATATGTATTGATAACAATATCATCATCAACATTATGATTATTAATGTTAACACTATGACCTAAATGTTATAAATAATAGTAATATTAATAATACCACTAATATATTTAATAACATTAACAACAGCATTATATAGTATAAAAACATTATTACATTAAAGTAAAATGAATTACTAGATGTAATAATAACATGACAGGTTACGTATAATAATATTATTACATTAATCATATCAATAGTGTATTTATGTTATAATTAATATATCATTGTTAATAACTTAGCATTGTTAATGCTAATAATAATTGTATTATTGGTAATATTAATGTCATTATTAAATGTTGTTAATAACATCAATACTAATAATAATTTTAATGTTATGCTTAACATTAATAAAAAATTATTATAATAAAACCAGCATAGATCCATCTTAAGTAGGGTTCTAGCATGAGCTTCGAGGGATCAAATTAGTTCACATGCAAACTTAGTTTAGAGTGCAAAAAATAATGTGTAAATTTTCATTGTTTAAATTTTGTTTTTGAATGCTATAGAGATTACATTACTTAAACTTGTGATTCCAAAAAATCTTTGTTAGATTTTGACATACAAGCATATACCTAAAAAAGTGTTAAACTTTAAAACGGATAGACCACCTCAAAAGTTTTAACCAAAAAACAACCTATCTTTTTCAATAAATTTATGAGATATTCATTATTTTTTAAAACAATATGTAAAATATTTTAAACATAACATGTGAAATGAGTGATTTTATTAGGCCAGTTTAAAATGGTTTTCTTGGTATTAAAAAGAGAGAAAAAGTATTTACAAAGAGGCATTGCCTCTGAGAGAGTCATGAAGCTCTCTCTTCCAAGAGATGTTTTCAAAACTAAGCGAGTTTACTGCTCTTACACCCTGAATCAATTTGGAAATCAGAGCAGATAAGCAAAAATTGACAACCAAGAGCATGGACTTGACATAGCTACATTGGACGAAAAAACCCATAGCCTTCGATAACTGGCCTACAGTGGGTCGTTGAACTAAGAGTTTTGACATTGAACAGACATAAAAGACTCAGGACAAGTAAACTGAAAGTAGACATATAGACTCAAAAAACCTGAGGTCTGCTTGGTGTCGTTCTCCGCCGTGTGGTCTTTAGCCTGGTGCGTCACCTCCATTGTCGTCATCCTCATCCGATTCAGGAATCCAATCGATCATGAGCCCATCTTGCACATCGGTGATCTTCATTCCTGGGGGGAGCTTGGGAATCAACTGATTGCGATGGAAATGGTCCAGCCATTTCTTTACTTGGCTTGTCTGGGCTTCATCTTGCTGCATTGCAGCTTTACCCTTATCTTGCTCCTCAGTACCTGGCTGCTGATGGCTTAATCGACTCTCCTCCACTTGTCCTTGGGCTTTCGTCACGCTGGGGGGTTGTAGCAGGCCCGTGGAATCTGACTGGTCACTGGAGGTGTCATCCTCCCTCATCGTGTCTTCCAAAGGGGTCAGAGAGCGCTCCCCCTCTAAATTCGTTGAATTGCCGGGACTACTGTGATTTTCCTCTTCCTCGTAGAAGATCACTGTAACAAGGGCCGTGACTGTGGGTTTGTCAAGCCTACTTTTGAAGCGGAACTTCGCAGTTTGTACAGAGTTCTCCAGTGAATTGTCTGAGTCCTCCGAGACATGGGGATTAGGGTATGCCGTAGATAGCGGCTCAATTCTCTGAGGAGACGACCTTCCCTTGCCTCCCGTGCCACCCCTGTTCCCAGTATGACGACCTGTTGCAATCCAGTAACTCTTCCCCGCCACAGATTAGGAACCAAATTTGGAGAATTTCCCAAATTCTTGGTGATGAGAATGCTGCCACCAGTTTTAAATCTCCACCCCACACTCTTACGCTCCAGTCCCTGCCGAAAGACCTGAATTCCGCCCCGGGAACTACCCCAATTCACTGTATCAATCGCTGCTGTCGAAGGGGATTGCCCATGATACGTTATCCCCCAGCTGGTGCACTCAGTGGGCGACACTGTAAGTGTTTTCGCCCTTTGTAACAGGGCAAACCTCCCTAAAATTCTGCGGTCGTCACTCTCAGGCCCAATTCCCTCGTATTCTTCTGCATCATCTGGCACAATCAGCACCAACGTTCTATATAAACTCTGCCTGCGTTTCTCCATGCTTCCTTGGTAAATGTGGCTACCTCCCGCGCCCTGTGTACCCTCAACTTGCAGGCGTATTGAATGGCATTCAATACCCATCGCATCTGCCCTTGAGACTATATCAGTTTGCCTACTAGCCACCTGCCTGCATGTGCTTGCGCATGTCTGCATGGCATGCGCCTTAATTGCCAGGCTGAACACCCGCATCCGGGTGAAATTCATCTCCTTCCTGCATATCTTTTGTCAATAAGGATTGAAATTTAGAAAGATCCACTTCCGAGGCTATACTCTGTAAGGGTCCCTCGAAGAAATCTTTTCCTTTTTCCACTCCTAGATTAGCCATAAAGTCAGCCAACTTATTTCCTTCCCTTTTAATGTGTTTGAAAGATATGGCTGGATGAGCTTCGAGCCATTGCTTGAGCGACTCAAGCCTGTTAGCCAATCTCCAGCTACTGCTTACCTTGTGAACATCTATTCCCTGTTGTAATTTTGTAGCTATGTTAATCAAGATTTGAGAGTCACCTTCCACTATCAGAGGCATATACTGGTATTTTTGTGCGACTTGTAGACCACACCATAGTCCCTCAAGTTCTGCCACATTGTTAGTATTCCATCTTGTCGAGCCGAAGAATGTGATGAGAGCATTACCTTGATGATTTCTTATGATCCCTCCATATCCTGTGCTTCCCGGGTTCCCTTTCGATGCCCCGTCGAAGTTAAGTTGGAAAACATTGATAGGAGGAGGATTATAGCTAGACGCGGAAGATTGGAGCTTGGGAGGTTTGTCTTTAGCAGCGATTGTTGTTTGTAATTGAAATTACCAATTACCATATATTGCCTGTTCCTGGGGTGTAGTAGGGAGTTCCTCCGTTGACTAGCTTCTGATGGAGAGAGATTCTTGGATATTCTGGTGCAGCAGTGTCCAGACCTGCTCCATCTTCATGGCTTGATTTCTAAAGATTCGTCGATTTCTTTCCTTCCACACATTCCACATTAGTAATCCTGGGATTATTTGCCATAAAGTGTTGAGGAAGCTGCTTTGAAATGGATGTTGAGCCCAATTGCGGAGCGTACTTTTAAGATCCCCCAGCGCACGTCCTTCCTTTCTGCACCGAAAGGTTACCTTCTCCCACAATTGTCTAGCCATCGGACAAGTTTGCATAAGGTGCAGTGCTGACTCCTCTTCCTGATTACAATTTAGGCATATTGAAGGACCCTCAAATTTCCTTTTTCTTAGATTATCCCAGGTAAGGATTTTGTTATGTGCCAGGAGCCAAAGAAACGTGGATACCTTCGGCCAAATAGGCGGCTTCCAAATTTGTTCCCATAGTTTGTCCTTGGATGCTAGATCTTTTATAGTGAGTTGATAGGCCTCTTTGGTAGTGAAGACCCCCTTCTCTGCATATCCCCATCGAAGCACATCTTTCCCATCCATCTTTAATATTTTTCTTTTTTGTAATTCTGCATGTAAGGCCTGTTTGGTATTCTCCGAGCCAGTTGGAATGCTGCTCTGCGCCTCCATCCATTCTCTTTTATCTTGGGCCGGATGTTTCCAATATTTATTGACTTTGTCCAACTGATTTATTTCCCGATCCAGGAGCCCCTGAATTATGCTATTTAGGTTGGGGAGTTGCTACCAAGAGTCTCCCCAGAACCTTGCTGTGCCTCCATCTCTGACTTCCCAAAAACTATGCCTTTGGATTAATTCTCTATGTCTGATTGCCGAGTTCGATATTACTGAACCTTTACTTACCTCTGACATTCTGAGACGCTCTCCTAGTGGAATATTGCGAGCATATTTTGAGGTCTAGAGGGTAGCCCACTGCATGTCTGAATTAGTTAGCCACTTCCACCACATTTTAGCCCCCATAATGATGTTGCTATGTTCAGGGTCTCTCAAACCAATGCCTCCTACTATTTTTGGAAGGGTGGCTTTCTCCCATTTTATCAGAGCCCATTTTCGGTTCGGTCCTGAGCTTCCCAAGAGGAAATTCCGCTGCAGCTGTTTAATTGCTTTGAGGACCCATTTTGGCGCTACCATGACAGAGAATAAATACAGTGGCATAGACTGAAGAACAACTTTGATAAGTATAACTCTACTGGCCATGTTGAGAGCCCTATGGGTCCATAGGAAGAGCCGAGCTTCCAGCTTTTCCAACAGATCAGTCCATGCGGCATGCTTAAGAGCCGACGCTATCAATGGTGCCCCGAGATATTTGGACGGCAAGGTGGCTATAGTAAATCCAAGAATTCGAGCTATGGCTCTTTGGGTCACGGGGGGCGTGTTAAAGAAAAGGAGCTAGGATTTGACTCTGTTTATGAGAGCGCCTGAGGCAAGGGAAAAATTGTTGAGCAAGGCATTGAAGGCTCTGGCTTCTTGAACCGAGGGGTGGCCAAAAAGCATATTATCATCAACAAATTATTGATGAGAAACAGCAGGTGCTTGGTGGAGGGAAATACCTTTTATTTTGCGAGATAGGAGGGCTGCTTTTATACTGCGACCCAGACCTTCAGCCATTATAACAAACAAGAACGGAGAGAGAGGATCTCCTTGCCTAATTCCTCGGGTAGGGCGGAAAGTGGAAGAGGGAATGCCATTGATAAGAATTGAGAAGAAAGCGGAAGAAATTAGACTACTTACCCATCTTACCCATGCTGGAGCAAAACCAAAAGCATGAAGAATAGACTGCATATACTCCCAACTTATACTGTCAAATGCTTTAGATAAATCTATCTTTAAAAGCATACCTGGTTTTTTCTGATGCTTCAGTGAGTGTATTACTTCATGAGTGAGTATTATCCTGTCCATTATCTGTCACCCCTCTACATAGCCAGATTGTTCCGGCGAAATTATAAGAGACAGTAGGGGCTTCAGGCGAAGAGAAATGACCTTGGAAACAATTTTGTAGATTATATTGCATAGAGAAATTGGCCTATATTTGTCTGGTGAGGGCGAATCCTCTGCTTTAGGTATCAGAGCAATGAATGTAGCATTCATGCCTTGGTACATCCATTTGAGCGCGCGTGATTCTTCCGCTACTTGCCAAAGCTCCCATTTAATCGTTTCCCAGAAGTGTTGGAAAAAGTTTGTTGTAAAACCATCGGGGCCTGGTGCCTTCCCTGCTTTTAAGAGGTTCACCACTTCTTCTACCACTTGGAGACTAATCGGTTTGAGGAGGAGAGTATTGTGATCCTCAGTGATTAATCTGGGAATGTGGCTGGTGATTTTGTCAATCGCCTCCTTCCTATTGATGTTAGGTTCCTGGTTCATTTTTTTGAAGTAATTATAGAATTTCTTTTCTATTCCTTCATGAGTTTCGATCCTGTTACCCTGTTCATCCATGACATAGGCGATTTGGTTGCTCATACGTCTCTGTACTGTTGTTTTGTGGAATAATTTCGTGTTTCTCTCCCCTTCCTTTAACCATTGAACTCTGCACTTTTTCCGCCACAAAATTTCCTCCTGTCTGCCTATTTCTAAAATTTTTTGCTCTGTATCTTGCTCCTTCTGTGTCAATTCTACTGTTCTTCCTTCTGATATTATTTTCTGCTAAATCGTCTTCATTTCCTTGTTGAGAAGTTCTTTTGCCTTGAAGATGTTACCAAACGTTGATTTGTTCCAGCGTTTGATCTCCTCTTTTAGGCATTTCAGTCTCTTCTAGAACCTGGCCATTTTCGAATCTTCCATTGGATTAAGATTTTTCCAAGTGCTTCTGACAAAATCATGGAAGTTCGAATCGCTGAGCCAGAATGCTTCAAATCTGAAGAGTCGGCGTGTATTGTTACCTGGTCTGTTCCAGTGTAGGGCGATAGGCCAGTGATCTGAGCCCGAATAAGGCAGAATGGACGCCGTGAATTCTCCTCCGATGTGGACCGCATTGTCGGAAATTAAGAAGCGATCCAGGCGCGAGGCTATTTGCTGAGGCTCCGCCCTCTTATTGCTCCAGGTGTATAGTCCATTGATTGTCGGGAGATCGATGAGCCAGTTGTCCTGAATGAAATCTTTCAGCATTGATCCGTCCCTGTTTACTCTGCATCTTCCTCCTTTTTTCTCCTCCTGGGTTGCTATCATATTAAAATCTCCTCCAGAGACCCATAGCGGCTGAGTCCTGTTTTGATTTAGCTGCCCTATCCGTTCAATTATCTCCGCTTTTGATTGTGATTCTTGTGGGAAGTAAACATTTGTTAGATGCCCATAAATGTTTGTTCCCAGAAGATGAAAGGTCGCTTGCATAAAATGCTTATTTGCGTGCATATTTTCCAATTGGATTTTCCTGGAGTCCCAGAGTATAGCAAGACCCCCTGAGGCTCCCTGTGCATCTACTGCCATCACTTGGCCCACTGGCCATGCTTTGGCCACTATTTTTTCCAAGGAGATCGAATTACATATGGTTTCCTACAAAAAAAGGATTGCTGGCTTTTCCTCCATGAGCATATTTTTAAGTAACTTTCCTTTTCTAGGGCTGTTGAGCCCTCTAATGTTCCATGAGATTAGCTTCATTGAGAGGGTTTGGGATTTGTGTTGAAATACTTGGTAAGTTTGGCATATCTGCCAGACTCAACCAACACCTCTCCTATCTTGATAGTTCTTTCTAAGGTTGTTTTCCTTCCTCTCTTTTTGCTGTCCTTGGAAATGAACTTTCCATCCCACTTACTACCTATTTGAACACCCAATGAGTATTTTCTTTGCGCTCTGTGTAAAACTTCTACTAAATTATCTACTTGTTGATCAGGAATTTTATCAAAGTTCTCTGTTTGACACGCATGTTCCAGACCGAGGATGTCAAGTTCCCCAATATCCAGTGGTTCTGTATCATCCTCCATGAAGTGTGGGGCTGGATCGCTATTCATTGTTTCTTTCTCTTTACTTCCATTGATGATGTTGTTGTCGATTTCCATGTCTGGATTTCTCCACATTTCAGGTGCCGATTCATGCATATCCTCTCCTTGTACTTTCTCCTTATCCCCGTGATTCAACTGTTGGCCTGTTTCCGAGGCTTGCTTCGCCTTCCCTTTGTTGGGCTTGGGATTTGGCCGGTTTTGCATTTCCTCCTGATCTAGGGCAGCAAAGCTGTTACTTGTGGAGGGTTTAGCCTGCTCTTCTGTTGATGATTTTGGAGGTCCGCTTGATTTCCTGCTTCCTCTTCTTCGAGTGGTGACCTTGGTGAAGCCATCCTCTGCTTGTTGGTTCTGGTTTTCTGGGTCCTTTGGTTTGATATTCATGGGACAGTCCCTGAATAGATGTCCTAATGCATGGCGTTTCCTGCACCTAAACGGAACATGCTCGTAGTTTATTAGTTGGATCCAATCTTCATCTTCATGAAAGAGATGAATCGTATCAGGTAAGGGTTTCTTCAGGTCCATATAGACACAGATCCTCGCATATGAAGCATGAGAAGTCAACTTGATTGTTTTCGTTTCCTCAGCAATCTTGACAAATTTTCCTAATACTGCACCAATGGCCTTTAGGGAGTCCTCCTCCCAGTATTCCCATGGTAGGTAGTAGAGTCTGATCCACACTGGCGCCCAGCTCAGATCTTCCTTATCCGGGTTGAAGCGGGCTACCCATTCCCTCAAAAAGAGCCCAGCCGAGTTGAAGAAGTAAGGAGCTCCATCAATAACCCTATTTTGGTCTTCTAAGCAGTTGAAGATGGCTATAAAAAAGCCCTTTGGCCCTAACAGAAGGGTGATATGTCCCTTTGGCCTCCATTTGGAATCGATCCAGGTTCTTAGGGCTCTTTCATTGGGCCAAAACCCAATAAACTTGCCTATGATGGCGTGGTCCCTCATATATTGTATTATGGCATTAATACGGTGCCCTGGTAACTCCACCTCTGGCCAATGGGTAGCCACTGGCTTGCAGGTTGATGAGATAACCTGGTGCCTGTCTGGTTTTGCATGCTCCTCCTGCGTCTGCTGGTCGTCCACTGCATTACCCGATTTAAGCGCTTCCTTCTCTCCCGTGTCACCAATGGGTCTTTTTTGCCTGTCAGGTTTTGGAGAGGACCCCTCTCCGTCCCCCTGAGGGGCGGTCATGCTGACCCTCAGCCCCGAAAGCTGTCTCGATCCGCTTTCTGCCCTCGTCAGACCTGGTGCCGCTGTACAAGCCTGTCGTAGCAGGTGAACGCAGAAATTCATATTAAAATATTTTATTAGTAAACCACATTGGATATTCTGTTGTATACAACATTCAAATAATTTCTTTTAACACTTTTTTCTATATATAGTGATATATAAAGTTGATGTCAACAAAAATTAGTTAATGTAGATCTTCAAATAGTTTTTTTTTTTTAAATCATGTGTTAAAATATTTTTAAAAAGTGTAAGGTTTAAGCATCTTACTCACACATTTTTTTTAATTCTAATTAGTTCACATGAAATTATATTCGTTCATATGGAAAACTAATTAAACACGGATAACATATACTTTTTTCCCTTTTATTATTGATCACATTGTTTTTCTATTTAGAGAATATTTTATTCTCATTTTAAAAGGAACACACATTGACATAGTTACATATCGCCTTCACACTTGTTGTACAATGAGCCTCTCGGCTCAATAAGTGAATTATTAAGTTTACTAATATTTTTGTTTAATATTATTAATGTTGTTAATATTCTTAAATGTTTTAATAATATATTTGATTTATTAATGTAACATGATAAATTTATTAATATTACTAATGGTATTATTAGAAGTGTTTTATTAATATTATATTTTTAACAATATTGTTTTTTTTTTTGTAGTCAAGTAGGAAACATTATATTACCAAAAATATTTTACATAGAGTACATTGTGAGAAGAACTCTAAAGGTATAGTTGAGATGAGGAGAAGTATGCAAAGTGCTAATTCTGGATTGAAAAGAGATAGGGATCGATCATCTCTTGTGAAATGGAAACTAGTTGGTCCTTTAGTATGAGCAAATATATGGTTGGAATCATGGGCCATACAAAAATGTAGATAGGACATATAAAACTAAACAAAGACCCTGCAAAAAGGATACCTACTAGTGTGACCATAGAAACTTAAACAACATAATAATCTAAAGAAATACTTTTTCAAATAAAGCATATTGGGAGACCTCATCAATGTGTTTGCTTCCCTCTGGAACTATTTGGTGTTTTTGTGCTTTGTTGTGGTCTTCTTCGCCTACTCCAACATTTCTAGGTGTATAGTTTTATACGTTTTCTTCGATGATAAAGCAGCGATAGGAAATTGTCTCTTCCTCAAAAGGTGTTGCTTTAGTGGTGCGGTTTACACTTGTGGGAGAGTTCAACTAGTTACCAACCTTTTATTGAGGTTTTTTGCTGGGAAATGATCTTCAGACAACAATGCCTTTTCCTTTCACTTTTGCCACTAGAGGATAAGGGAGAGGAGGGGAGCCAGGTTGGTGTGAGGAATTAAATCAACAGAGATTTTGATGGAGTTACTGGTTGCCAAAGTTAGAGGAACATGAGGTAAATCAATGCCTATAGCCCTCGGTAGCTTGCATAGTGCCAGATGGGTATTGATGAATTAAATACCCACCTATTCCATCCTTCGTTCTACTTTTCCCTCGCGCCCTCCAAGGTTTGAAGATGGTGCACTAAAAAAATTTGAACTTCCCAATGACCATCACCTAAACATCTACACTCAGCCTCCATGGAAGCCACCACGATGCATATGTAGGCTAGTATATCGAGGTCAAACAATTCTACATTTTCATCGTGCTAGGCAGAGTGGGGTGAACTCCCTCATCTTCGGCCTTCACGTCTCTCTACCCCTTTCTGTAACCATATTTCATATATGAGAGTCATTGAATCGAAAGCGTTGGCTTCTGATATTTTTGTAAGAGAAAACAATGTTTTCACTGCTTTTGTTAACACCTACCTCCTGGAAGATGGAATGGAGGAGGAAATAAAGGGACTGAGACATACGAATTAATGGGATCATGAGATCCAATTTAAGTATATCAAGATGATTTCGAGGGGAATGTTCCACAGAACCTAAATTAATTGAGACATATCTCACTTGGAGGAATTGTTCGATGCATGACTACAACCTCATCACTTTATTGATTACAGGCGTGATTGTTGTCTGGCAAGACCTAACAAAAGTCATAAACCAAAATAGCATCCCAATCAAGGAGTTACAAATATTATTATCAATAATATTATTAACGTTTTCTTTGTAAGCTTGGCAAGACTACATCTTCATCATTACCAATATATCATCCTAATTGAGCCAGGGGATTAAACTATTAACTTCACATCAAAGAGTGCCTTAACATAGCACCAAATTTCCATCTATCCAAAACTCATGAATAATAATATTATTGACATTAATACCGATAACATTACTTATATTATTAATAATATAACTAAATACTAAAATTAATTTTGTAATATTAAAATAAAAATTAATAATACAACAATAATATTATATCAACTTTATTTTAATATTAACAATTATTTTAAACCTAAAATAAATAATACATCAAATAAAATCTTAATATTTTACCATTTAGCAGTTAAAACCTAAACCTTGATGCAAGAAAACCTTCATAGTTATTTTCACTTCTTCAACAACGAACTGCATAAGGGAGCCACCAAATAACCACATTTAACCACTTAAAACCTTGATGCAGGGAAAACCGCTAATGGTAGCATTTCTCTGCATTTATTCAACAATGAAACCTCTAAAGGTAGCCAACAAAGAACCGCATTTAATCATAACCACATTTAATGATTCTTATTGCCTTTATCCATGCCCATGCCTAACCACTAACCTTTGTAGAGGAACATGCGAATCAAAGACGTTTGATAGGGCAAAGTTGGAATAAAAAAGGTTGAATACAACTACTGAAAAACACAGAAGAGTCAAAGAGACAGAAAATGGAAGAAAATTTTTGAAATACAGTAAGAATAATCCAAAAGTTGAATACAACTACGGAAAAACGCAGAAGAGTCAAAGAGACAAAAGATGGAAGCAAATTGTTGAAATAAAGTAAGAATAAAGCTTAGAACTTGCGAGTTGCTCAAGTACTTCTATTTGGGCATTTCAAGCATGGTAGCACAAACCACTGCTCATAATGTAATTACCTATCAAAAAATAACACTTATATATAACCTTAAGAGGAAATGTTACGAAATCTTAGAATTTTTAATATTAAAGATTATCTCATTTAATTTTTATAAATTTATATATGTTATTTAAAATATAATAATTTAGAAAATTTTCTCAACATGAGATTTTATATATATATATTTAATATTTAATTATAATTATTTATTTTTTTTTCAATATTAAATTTATCAAACATATTAAAATTTATATGTTTATAAATGGTACTTATTTGTATTGAAATCTAAATCTCTATGAATTGTGTTTCTTTAGCAAGTTGTTTTTCGGAGATTTAAGTGTGTATTGATTTTTGAAAGGACAAAATGAAGAAATTAAATTTAAGAGAAAAGAAGCTGCAATAGTGAAATTCAACAACCCTCATTAAATCTAGAAGTAAGCCTCAACATTAATTATTACATATCAAGAATATTGTCAATCAATTCAACAACCCATGTCAAATCCATAAGCAAGCTTCAAAATTACTTATTTCTTATCAAGAACATAGTCAATGAAGTAAGCACATACGATTATCAACTAAGTTATTAGTTATGGAATATGATTACAAAGGAACAAGCTCTAGTTCTTCATTTATTGCTAGCTACATTGTACACATCTTGATATTTGTAGTCTTGAGCTCTAGTGATGGCAAAAAGCAAGCTTCTTGGATGAGTGGTGAAGGTTTATTTTTTTTTATTAAGTGATAAGTGGTTAGTGAGTTTATTGGAGTACTAATTATACTTATTGTCTTATCCAAATAAGTTGGTGTAATTCCTTGCTTATAGTCATGTCCAGGTTGATGTAATTCCCTATTTCCAATTGTGGGTGATTTGCAAGCCATTTATATTTCACAACTTATTTCATGTGCAACATCAAAAATCAAATTATTCTAAAAGCTTAGGCTCTTAGGCTAGCACATTATTTAAAATGAAACAAATCCATGGGATGGATTAGAAAGGAGAGAGAATTTCTAGAAAATCATCCTCTCTTAAGTTAAAAAAATGGCACAATTGTTAAAAAAAAGAAAAATAAGAGTGACACAAAACCTTACTAATAGAAAAATATGAAATCATTCAATTGTTGTTACAAAATCCCAAAATTTACGAGAATTATTTCATTGTTGTCAGCATATTCATTCCATTGGTATCATTGGATCTTACCTAAAGTTCCACCACTTAGCAGAAGTTCCACCACTCTTAGTCCCAAGCAGAAGCTCTTCCCAAACCCTCGCCATAAATGCTAAAGTTACCCGGGCTAAAAACCCTAATATTCTCCACCCAAATCTTACTCGAAGAAGCCAAACATCTAAAGGAAGAATTGAAGAATTGAAGTTGAAATAGATTAGTGAATTAAGGGCTTTGATGATGGGGCATAAATGGGGTATCAGATTTTTTGGATTTTTTTATTCCAAGAGTGGAGGAGAATGAGAATGAGAATGAGAAGGCATTTCAGTAGTTCACATTCATAACAGCTAAGCCACTTGTCATGGGGAAGTGGGGAATGTGAATGAACATCTAGGCATTTGATAAATGGCCCAGCATTTTATAAAGCCATTTGCAAAATCAAGTTTTGAAGATATGTACTTTTTATAAAGTATTTTTTTTTAAAGTAGTGGAATCTAATTTTCATCATTATACATGTATAGTCAATTATAAAAGACACATTCGGTTTTTAATTATAAATGCATTTAGATACACAAGAAAAACTATTTTTCTAAAGTCGAAGGATATTAAGAGGTATCTTTCATTCCCAATGGTATAATTAGGTTGACTAGTATGCTAAATCACTCTTTTAAGCTATGACAATTTTGCAGGTATGGAATTGGAATTGAGGTGTTGGTGGACTAAGAATCACCATACAAATAGTAATAACAATAACAGCATCACAATACTATTAAGTATTTACGTTAAAATGCTTATTAGGATCATAAAGAGATACAATGAAGGAATGAAGCTGAAGCCAGTGTCAACATGACGGATGACTTTTTCAGCGAAAGAATGAAAACCGTTTTAAAGCATAGGTACGGGGGCAGGTGGCTAGAAATGGTGATCTTTTACTTCCTTTTTGGCTGCCTTCTTTTTGTGATGCTCGTGGAAGGCATAGTCCCCAGCTCCCACTGCAGCTGTTGCTGCAATCTCCTCCTCAATCTTGTGCCTGTGCGCGTTCTCTGGATCCTTCTTTGCTTTACGTTTTTCGTACTGCATACCCAATGAGAGAATTAGTAATCCTATAATTGTATACGTAAACTCTATAAAGCTGATTTAGTACCAGTGCAAACGTTCCAGCAGCGACTGCTCCCAGTTCACCTAAATGCTCCATTCGCTTATCGTGCTTCTCCTCCTTCATCGCTTTCTCGTACGGCGTGGCCTCCGAGTCGGCGTTCTGGTTCTTGTGATGGTGTTTATTCTCAGACATCCTCTCCGAAATTGATTTCAATTACAACGGTATGAAAGGAAATTCAAAAACCACTTATATATAGAGGTTTGAATAATTAGATCCCGATACAATGTAAGGAAATGCAGACAATGACTTTTACCCGCCTAGAATACTCAAATTGCTGAGCAGATTAGATTACATGAAGGAATGGTAGGGAATTAGTCCGGTATATATATAGCCAGGGTTGAATATTAAACACTCTATACCGTGTGAAAACAGAGTTCACGCGTGCGCGGTTTCCAAATGGCCGGTCTCTCCCTATCCAATAGATAAGACCGACGAGGAAGGTGTGTTTGATCGGAGGTGAGCTAGTTGGACATTGTCAACCGAATGGACAACGCGTTGGTGCAGTTTCCAGAGTGGCTGCGGCTACCACATAGCCTGTGCTTATCAGAAAGTGAATGGTGACGAGGAAGGTACGTTTAATTGGATGGAGCAATGTGACATTGTGAAGTAACGAATATTAATAATTAATAAATTTAAATCGCGCTTATAACAGGCCTACATTTAAATCGCGCTTTAGAAATGAGCATGGACAAATAAAGTATGCACATTCCAATATGCAAGTAGTTTATTACGTCCTTGAAAAGGTGTTTAAGAAATTTATGTTACACCTTTTAATTAAAAAAAATTGTTCATATTTGAAATAGTAAAAGATAACGTGTAAATTATGGTAATAAAGTTAAATTTATATATAATTTTAGTACGATATTATTATATTTATGATATATAATATAATTTTTTAAATATATAATAATAATTTTTTTAGTACAATATTTAATCTCTAATAATAATATGGGTTTTTTAAGGGTTTTCTCATAAAGGATAGAAAAGTTGAATTTTATATAATTTTTTAGTAAGATTTATAATCTCTAATAATAATATGAGTTTTTTTAAGAATTTTTCATAAGAGGGATAAGTTTTGGGGATTGGGGATTTTAACTATGGTAAAGCAAAGAAAATTTGGGATAAAACTTGAGGTGAAGTTTCTAAGACTTTTAGGTCATTAGTAGAGTCTTGAGTTGTCTCATGGGATTTTTAAAAGGGATATTCATATTTTAAGTGAAATATTATTGCTCATATAATTGGATAATGGTGATTGCTCTAAAGGCCTTAGAAATTACTATGGGAAGAACATAAAGTATTTTTGTCCTAAGTGAAGTTTCAATAGACCATGAGTGAGAAATAAAATAGCAAAACACAAAACATGCCTTATATAAAAGGTCGTTACGGGATATGAGTTCCAATATGAGCTTCTATGCACTTAGGATGTGCTTCAAAGGATGATCAAGGGATAAGCTAAGCTAATTATCTTCTAAATCAATATTATTTTATTAATGAGCTAATGTAATTATCTCTTAAATTGATATTCTTTATTTAACTAACTATGTGTAAGCCCATTAACAATATATTTAACCATTTAAATGAATCTTTATCATGCAAATGAGATATAATGTTATCAAACCAGCTCACAGAAAGATAGAAAAGATAGATCAATGCCTTAGAATTCATCCTCTTCGAAGGGGCAACCTCCTTGAATGATACAAATGAAAAGAGCTCCTTTCTATATATAAGAGTCTAAGCTGTCATAATATTATCAGCGGGTAAGTTCTTCCACTTGACGAGATACTCTGAAATTTATCTATTTCGTAGTTTTCAATTTCTCAGTTCTGTGACTGCTTCAGGTTCCAATATGATTTTTCCTTCCTTGTCAAGTTCTCGCAATGAACTAGGATCTTCTGCAACTTTTGAATGAGTTCCCACTCCTTTGGGCATATGGATATATGTAAGGGCTGATGTTTGGAGGAACACTTGGTGGAATCAAATGAATAGCATGATCATGATCACGAATAGGTGGGAGGGCTTTGGGAGTCTCAAATACCTTGGAATGATTGTCCAAAACGTTTTGGGGATATGGAGAAATATATGATTTTGATGTGGGATCCTCTAGTGAACATAATTGTGCAATTACACCCCGTTGTTCTTTATTTAGA
>APFE030398945.1:0-18179 GCA_000404065.3 Pinus taeda
AACCATTATTATATGCAAATTCAACCAAATGTAAATATTCTTCCCATCGCGTGGGTTGTTGCATGACATAAGCCCTTAGCATGTCCTCTACCACTTGGTTCACCCGCTCCGTCTGTCCATCAGTTTGCGGATGGTACGCTGTGCTAAAATTCAGCTGAGTACCTAAATCGGCAAACAATGTTTTCCAGAAAACTGATGTGAACTTCACATCCCGATCAGAAATGATTGTGTTTGGAAGGCCATGCAACCTGAATATATTCTGCATAAAAACGTGAGCAATTTGTGCAGCCCTGTAAGTAGATTGCACTGGTATGAAATGTGCAGCCTTACTCAATTTGTCCACTACTACCATAATGGAATCATTGTTTTTCTTTGTCCTAGGTAATCCTATGATAAAATCCATGGAGATGACTTCCCATTTCCATTCTGGAATAGGCAAGGGTTGCAACAGTCCTGCTGGGTGTTGATGTTCCGCTTTAATTTGCTGACACTCTAAACATCGTGCCAAATATTCCACAATGTCCTTTTTCATTCCTGGCCAGAAATACTCCTTCCGGATTGCAGTTATCATCTTTTGATAACCTGGGTGACCAGCATAATGGATGATGTGGTACTCATCCATAATTAAATTTTTAATTTTGCTCTGATTGGGCACGTATATTCTTTGCTTGAAGTAGACAATCCCCGCATCATCTGTTGTATATTCTTGTTGGCTGTCCCTTCTATCAGCTTGCTGTAATTGCTGTTTTAACTGCTGATATTCTATATCTTGCTCTGAAATTTTCTTTATTATGTCTAAGAAGGGGTTTTCCCAACCAGAAATGGAAACTTCATACAAACTATGCACTTTCCTGCTCAAAGCGTCTGCTACTCTATTGGTTTTCCCTTGCAAATGTTTTATATCGAAGTCGAAACCACTCAGAAAATCCATCCACCGTGCTTGTCTAGCGTTTAAAGTAGGTTGGCTGAAATAGCTGGTCAAACTATGGTGGTCGGTGAGCAGTAAAAATTTTCTGCCCATAAGATAATGCCGCCACATCTTTAAAGCATGTATAACAGCAGCTAGTTCCAAGTCATAGGCAGAGTATTTCTGTTCATGTTCTTTCAATTTACGTGATTCATATGCAATTACTCTGCCTTCTTGCATTAAAACTCCTCCCAAACCTTCTTTGCTGGCATCTGTGCAGACCACATAATCTTTATGAGGATCTGCTATACTTAAAACGGGTGCTGTAGTGAGCAAGTGTTTTAATTGCTCAAAACTTTTTTGGCAATTTGGGGTCCACTGGAATGCCCTCCCTTTCTTTTGTAATGAGGTAATGGGAAAGGCTACTTTCGAGAAGCCTTCTACAAATCTCCTGTAATACCCAGCCAATCCCATGAAAGATCGGACATCTGCTACGTCTTTTGGTACAGGCCAGTCCATTATAGCCTTAATCTTTTCTGGGTCTACAGCAATTCCATCCTTGGTGATCACGTGACCCAAATATTGGATTTCCTCTTTAAAGAAATCGCACTTACTAAATTTTGCATATAATTGATGCTCTCTAAGGGTCTGCAATACCATTCGGAGATGTTCATGATGTTCTTCGATTGTGCGTGAATATATTAATATGTCATCAATGAATATTAGCACAAATCGATCCAAGTATGGGTGAAATATGCCGTTCATTAAACACATGAAAGTTGCAGGGGCGTTGGTTAGCCCAAACGGCAGAACCACGAATTCATAATGCCCATACCTCGTTCTAAAGGCTGTTTTAGCAATGTCCTCATCCTTAATTCGGATTTGATGATAGCCTGATCGCAGATCGATCTTGGAGAACACTGTTGCGCCCTTCACTTGGTCGAACAGTTCGTCAATCCGGGGTAAAGGATACTTATTTTTGATGGTTAACTTGTTTAATTGTCTGTAATCGATGCACATCCGAAGAGTACCGTCCTTTTTCTTGACAAATAAAACTGGGGCTCCCCATGGAGATACACTAGGGCGAATATACTCCTTATCTAATAACTCTTGCAATTGCATTTTCAGTTCTGTTAGCTCCGGTGTGCTCATTCGGTAGGGTGCTCTTGATACTGGTGCGGCCCCGGGTATCAGTTCAATGGTAAAATCTATATTCCTTCGTGGTGGTAGTCCGGGAATTTCCTCTGGAAATACATCTGTAAACTCCTGTATTACAGGAATATTGTTTAAGGAAACTGATTTATCTTTGGAATTTGCATATCCTACTTGGATAGCATAAACCTGACACCCTTTCCGTATGCATTTCATTAGCTGGTTGGCAGTTATCGGGCGAACCTGCACTGGTCGTTTAATTCCTTGCATTTCTTTACTATTTCCTTGCTGATCCCTGTAGTAAATGATCTTAGTTTTACAATCAACTAAAGACCAGTGTTTCTCTAACCAATCCATGCCGATTAGGATATCATAGGATCCAAGAGGGAGTACATTCAGATCAGCTGTCACTGGTTGTTCTGCTATGGTAAATGAGCAGTTGCTGATTTTGGCTGTTACTCGTCGCTTGGCTCCGGTAGCTAGTTGCACTAACTAAGGGTTTTTAAATTTGACAGGTTGTAAATTACAACGTTCGACTATCTTAGGACTCACATAGCTTAACGTAGCCCCAGGGTCAATTAAAACAAATAAGGTAAGGTCTGAAATTTTACCTTCGAACTCGACCATTGTTGGCTGGTATTCCGCCTGACGGTCTTCCAGAGCTCCGTTAATTCTGGGTATACTGCGACCAACCTCGCCCACTGTTGATGCTTCATGTATCTGGGATAACTGTTCAGTTCCTTTCCGCTGTGGGCAGTTTTTAATGTAATGAGGTCCTCCACAACCCCAGCACTGTACCGGGGGTTTTGCTGAGTCGTCGTTGTCCCACTTAGGTTGCTGTTCACTGACCTTGGACTCATTTGCATTTCTTGGCTTGAATGCAGTTCTGGGCGCAAATCTACTGTTTACTCCTTTGCCATTTCCCTTACCGCTGTTGCCGCGACTCCCTTTACTGTTTACCCCTATCTTGAATCCTCTTTTCTCATTCCATTTTCTGTTAGTGATTTCCCCTTTCTGTTTACTTTGTTGATAACAAATTCTGGCTTTGCGGATTACTTCATCCATTGATTTTGGATTATCGAATTCAATCCTCTCTCGCATATAGGGTGGTAAACTGCTAACAAATCGTTGGACCTTTGCCTTTTCTTCCCTTATGTATGGTACATAACGGAGTAAGGATGTAAAGCGAGTGATGAATTCGTCCATGGTCTGCTGTCCTAACCGCAAATCATGGAACTCTCTTGCTTTTTCATCATAAAAACGTTCTGTCAAATATCGTTCTTTAAAGAATTTCTGAAAATTATCCCATGTAATATTTTGTTCAGTGACCCCCTTAACTATTTTTACCTCCTCCCACCATAAGGTGGCCTTTCCTTGTAATTGAAAAATAGCCAGTCGTGCCTTAAGGTTGTTATCATACTCATAAAGCTGGAAGTACTTGTTCATATTAATGATCCAAGCTTCCGCCGCTTCCTCTTGCTCTCCATCAAAATGGGGCGGTTTAATTTTGCGAAATTCCCCTTGTAATTCCACCTTTTGTTTCTTTGAAGTTTGCTGGTCAAACACATTATCGGAGCGTTCTTCCATGTCCTCCGATCCTTCGGGGGGTATGTGATGGTTCTGCTCCTCAGACATCCTTTGCTTTTCGGCGCTGGGATTAACTGGTAATTGGTTTTGCTTATCAGACAAACTCTTTAAGATTCTTTCTTGTTCCATTGTTATCCGAGCATTGTCTTCCCGAAGTCGAGCCATCTCATTCTTTAGTTCTTGTACTGTTTCCAAAATTGCTTGATTCGTAACTCTGGCTTCCTCTCCAAGTTGCACCCAGAGTTCCGGGTTATTCTCTGGACCGGGTACACCTTGTCCCATTACAGGTCGGCGTGCTGTGTTATCCGCTCTCCTCATGACTTCGTCTTCAATTCTGAAACCTGTACCTTGTACAACAACAGAAGGGAACATTCAAGAATATTATCTGTAATGATCTTTATTAGTTATCTAATATAATGTCCTTATTCTGTCATTGCTGATTTGCCCAAAGGCCACAGTGCTGTAGCTGGGCTCTGATACCATATGTCACTAACCTTATGTCATTAACCTCATATAGCAAAGAAATAATTTTTTTTCATAATGGATTGATTTACTATACTTATTAGTTATGTTATTTATCGGCATAATATACGTATGATTATATGTTATAACCCACATATTGTTTAACTGTTTAATATCTAAGGTTATGATCAACTCTCACATATTCGACATATTACACAAATGTATGGCGGGAATTCCGAGTTGATACGTAGGACACTCTTTCCTATCCCTCCCGCTACGCATGGATTTTTGGCATTGAATGCCGGCAGAGAGTTGGTAATCCACCTGTGTCTCACTTCTTGTCCGGACGGACAGCTGGTGGTCCATTCACTTCCACAGCGATGGACTTGAAGTTTGGGAAGCGAGACTGTTGTTCGAATTTAATTTTTCCATAACTATGCTCAGATCTCTCGGGATCCTATCCCGTTTGAACGTTCCAGATCACTCCTTGGAAATCGACGGTGATGGTTCTCAGTCTTCAGTTCAAAGGAACAAGTTTAGGGTTTCATTCGTCATTTGCATAATTTTGTTTGTGAGGCAGTGCCTCCCGCCTCTGGTTATCTCTGTATGATATGGAAATACCTTTTTGCTCGATTCTCTGCTTGATACATCGACACCTGCAGCTGTGCTTGGTTGAGAACTGCCATTGTCGAGGTCATTACCTCACTGCATGATACGATCGCGTTCCACTCAGGTACTAAATGATTTTCCTTTGTAACAGTAAAATGGTTTCCTTGTAGGGTTAGATCTTTTATTGACTGGGTTTAACTCGGTTATGTGCCATGTAATGACAGGGTGCTGGAGGCTAGGTTTTGGGCAATAGCGGCCTCAGGCTTACTACCTCTCCGCATTTCCAGGTAAGATGCCATAACACTCAATTTGAAATCCTTTTGTTTAATCATGTATTTGGCCTGAGTGATGCCTTCTTTTTCTGTCAGGAGGTTTACTGAAACTCAATGTCATGTATGACGTTCTCGGCAAAGCTTCTGCTTCTCTGGTTCTGAAGTTTTATGTGGTCATGTCGGGTTCTAAGTAGTTTTTCTTTGATTAGACTGGGATTTGGATTGGTACTCGGGTTAGCCCGGGCCCTCACGGCAAACCCGTGAATCATGGTCATTATTTTGTATAATGTAGGGTATAGCCCTACCGGTGAAGTCTTCCACAGTCTGGGCATTTATCAGGATTTGTCAAAGTCGGTACTGCATAACTATTCAGGGTTTTACAGTGTATCTGTAACTTTTATATATTTATAATTGCCCTCCAACTGTTATGTTATATTCTGGCCTCCAATGTATATTATTTCTGAATTTACGCAATTTGGTATTATCTCTCTGTAATGTTTTATTTCTTTTTAGCATATGTTCGCCGACAAGGCTTGCCTTGATAATGTTAGCCGTATGTTTTATTTTGAATTTCAATCTCAGAATATTTCATGCTATTTGTTTTTGGAACACGTCGACCCTAGGGTCGTGCGTGCGAGGCCCAAATCCACTGTAACACTGTACTTATCCAGATAGGGTTATCTCGTAGCAGGTTCCGCCTATTAAATTCATATACAATTAATTCTGAAACTATATTGGTTCCGCGGTTTGTATATTTATTTCAATACTAATCTTTTCTTCTGCAATTTGCATGTTCATTTTGAAACTATGTTATGCTCTCTCAGCTTTACGTTTTGCCTCGAAACCGTCTCTATTCCTCGACTGTAAACTTATATGTATGCATGTTTTCTATCTTCGGTATACAAGAACAGCTTACCCGATTCGCCAACCCGACTCGATATGGCTTATGTATTTACATGGCCCTGGTATCGGTAGGGAGAGGGTTCTGTTTCGGGTCATGATTGTTTACAAAAGTTAAGACTCGGCCGACTCTAAGGTCTCCTTCGGAGATAGGTCTGGTAAAACCCCTACACCCTAGCGGTAAATGCCAGGCGTCAAGGATTCGGAGAATCAATCCCTTTGACTTCTTAGACGAATAAATCTTTTATTATGTAACGACTACTGGTTATTAACACCACATGATTTATTCTTTGTTTTTCTGATATATTATCTGAACAGAACAACAATTTAGTACAGGGTATTTCGATTATAGGCATGTAATAATGTTAGTACAGTATGCTTATTTTTTTGCTGTCTCATAATCGTAAAGATTTCTGTTATTATCTTTTCTTTTGGGCCTTTATATTCGGCTATTGGTAAAGTAAACTGGAGAATGAGCGACAGTCACAAATGGATACAGAAAAATAGATGAATTGTTCTATGTATCACTAATTTGCTTTCTCTCAGCTTGTTTCATTCTCCTACAGATTTAAAATTCAGTTTTATTTACAGCTTAATAACAGAATCTCATACTTCAGATAATCACTAGTTCTTCCTAATAAGGAACAAAACTACTAAACTAACTTATACCATATTTCTCTTACCTGTACCGTGTTTGATTCAGTTCTCTGCCATTTTTCCAACTGGAGAAGTTTCTGCAGAGCTTGTTATCCTCCCAGCCACGAGATCAGTCGTTTGACTTGAATCTCTCCCCCAAGCTCACTTGCAGGCCACTGCCTTCCGCAAGATTATGCACGCTAACAGCTGTGCAGTATGGTGCACAAAAGTGCTGGTACTATCTGGTCTTCACCAGACATAGTACTCTTCTTCTTTTCTTCCTTTCTTCTCTTTCCCTGTCTGTTCCTCTAACAGCCCAGGCCCCTTTTCCTCTTTTCCATTTCTATGGTAGGGAAAGGTGGTTAGGGTTGCCTCTATTACTGGCAACCGTTTCTTTTAAATACTCAAGAGAAAATAAAAAAAATAACTTTTCCACAAAGTCACTTCCATATTACTTTAATTCAAAATTTTGAATCGATAATATTTCAATATTAATAAAGTAATAATCTTATTTTCATATTTACCTAACACGGTAACTTAGAAATTTACTCATATAACTGTTTGGTCATTACATCTCCTCCCCCTGAGATTGGAGACCGTCCCGGTGTCTTACAGTCATGAACAGGTCTGGATATGTCTTCCTCATCAATTCCTGGTCTTCCCAAGTGGCCTCCTCGGGACTAAAATGTCGCCATTGTACCTTAACTTGGGTAATAACTCGTTTCCGCAGCTGCACTTCTCTCTGGTCGAGGATGCTCAGCGGTTCGACCAGCACTTCTCCTTCCGGTTCGACCTGCATTACACAATTTCTAAGTTAGTTTTCCTTCCGAATAGGATTCTTGTTTGAATCTTAATTATAATAGTAACCCCACCTGTATATCCTGCCATTGGATTACATGCTTAGGGTCATACACATACTGCTTTAGAACTGAAACATGGAATACGTTATGGACTCGGATGTGACTTGGCAAGGCCAGCTGGTAAGCCACTGGTCCGATCCTTGCTAATATCTGAAAGGGTCCACAATATCTAGGTGCCAATTTAGCGCAACCTGCCCATTGTAGGGTGCTTCTTTTGGCCTGAATCCGAATATACACATGATCCCCAACCTGATATTCCTTAAACCTCCTTTTTCGATCAGCGAAGTTCTTTTGTCTATCCTGAGCCGCCATCAGATTAACACATACTCTTTTTACCATGTCCTCCATTTCTTTAAGCATGTCAGGTCCTAGACTTAACTTATCTTCCGGTCCTCCCCAGCTGGAGGGTGTACGGCATTTTCTGCCATACATAACTTCGAAGGGACTCATTTGAGTTGAAGTGTGATAACCATTATTATATGCGAATTCAACCAAATGTAAATATTCTTCCCATCGCGTGGGTTGTTGCATGACATAAGCCCTTAGCATGTCCTCTACCACTTGGTTCACCCGCTCCGTCTGTCCATCAGTTTGCGGATGGTACGCTGTACTAAAATTCAGCTGAGTGCCTAAGTCGGCAAACAATGTTTTCCAGAAAACTGATGTGAACTTCACATCCCGATCAGAAATGATTGTTTTTGGAAGGCCATGCAACCTGAATATATTCTGCATAAAAACGTGAGCAATTTGTGCAGCCCTGTAAGTAGATTGCACTGGTATGAAATGTGCAGCCTTACTCAATTTGTCCACTACTACCATAATGGAATCATTGTTTTTCTTTGTCCTAGGTAATCCTGTGATAAAATCCATGGAGATGACTTCCCATTTCCATTCTGGGATAGGCAAGGGTTGCAACAGTCCTGCTGGGTGTTGATGTTCCGCTTTAATTTGCTGACATTCTAAACATCGTGCCAAATATTCCACAATGTCCTTTTTCATTCCTGGCCAGAAATACTCCTTCCGGATTGTGGTTATCATCTTTTGATAACCTGGGTGACCAGCATAATGGCTGATGTGGTACTCATCCATAATTAAATTTTTAATTTTGCTCTGATTGGGCACGTATATTCTTTGCTTGAAGTAGACAATCCCCGCATCATCTATTGTATATTCTTGTTGGCTATCCCTTCTATCAGCTTCCTGTAATTGCTGTTATAACTGCTGATATTCTATATCTTGCTCTGAAATTTTCTTTATTATGTCTAAGAAGGGGTTTTCCCAACCAGAAATGGAAACTTCATACAAACTATGCACTTTCCTGCTCAAAGCGTCTGCTACTCTATTGGTTTTCCCTTGCCAATGTTTTATATCGAAGTCGAAACCACTCAGAAAATCCATCCACCGTGCTTGTCTAGCGTTTAAAGTAGGTTGGCTGAAATAGCTGGTCAAACTATGGTGGTCGGTGAGCAGTAAAAATTTTCTGCCCATAAGATAATGCCGCCACATCTTTAAAGCATGTATAACAGCAGCTAGTTCCAAGTCATAGGCAGAGTATTTTTGTTCATGTTCTTTCAATTTACGTGATTCATATGCAATTACTCTGCCTTCTTGCATTAAAACTCCTCCCAAACCTTCTTTGCTGGCATCTGTGCAGACCACATAATCTTTATGAGGATCTGTTATACTTAAAACGGGTGCTGTAGTGAGCAGGTGTTTTAATTGCTCAAAACTTTTTTGGCAATTTCGGGTCCACTGGAATGCCCTCCCTTTCTTTTGTAATGAGGTAATGGGAAAGGCTACTTTCGAGAAGCCTTCTACAAATCTCCTGTAATACCCAGCCAATCCCATGAAAGATCGGACATCTGCTACGTCTTTTGGTACAGGCCAGTCCATTATAGCCTTAATCTTTTCTGGGTCTACAGCAATTCCATCCTTGGTGATCACGTGACCCAAATATTGGATTTCCTCTTTAAAGAAATCGCACTTACTAAATTTTGCATATAATTGATGCTCTCTAAGGGTCTGCAATACCATTCGGAGATGTTCATGATGTTCTTCGATTGTGCGTGAATATATTAATATGTCATCAATGAATATTAGCACAAATCGATCCAAGTATGGGTGAAATATGCCGTTCATTAAACACATGAAAGTTGCAGGGGCGTTGGTTAGCCCAAACGGCAGAACCACGAATTCATAATGCCCATACCTCGTTCTAAAGGCTGTTTTAGCAATGTCCTCATCCTTAATTCGGATTTGATGATAGCCTGATCGCAGATCGATCTTGGAGAACACTGTTGCGCCCTTCACTTGGTCGAACAGTTCGTCAATTCGGGGTAAAGGATACTTATTTTTGATGGTTAACTTGTTTAATTGTCTGTAATCGATGCACATCCGGAGAGTACCGTCCTTTTTCTTGACAAATAAAACTGGGGCTCCCCATGGAGATACACTAGGGCGAATATACTCCTTATCTAATAACTCTTGCAATTGCATTTTCAATTCTGTTAGCTCCGGTGTGCTCATTCGGTAGGGTGCTCTTGATACTGGTGCGGCCCCGGGTATCAGTTCAATGGTAAAATCTATATTCCTTCGTGGTGGTAGTCCGGGAATTTCCTCTGGAAATACATCTGTAAACTCCTGTATTACAGGAATATTGTTTAAGGAAACTGATTTATCTTTGGAATTTGCATATCCTACTTGGATAGCATAAACCTGACACCCTTTCTGTATGCATTTCATTAGCTGGTTGGCAGTTATCGGGCGAACCTGCACTGGTCGTTTAATTCCTTGCATTTCTTTACTATTTCCTTGCTGATCCCTGTAGTAAATGATCTTAGTTTTACAATCAACTAAAGACCAGTGTTTCTCTAACCAATCCATGCCGATTAGGATATCATAGGATCCAAGAGGGAGTACATTCAGATCAGCTGTCACTGGCTGTTCTGCTATGGTAAATGAGCAGTTGCTGATTTTGGCTGTTACTCGTCGCTTGGCTCCGGTAGCTAGTTGCACTAACCAAGGGTTTTTAAATTTGACAGGTTGTAAATTACAACGTTCGACTATCTTAGGACTCACATAGATTAACGTAGCCCCAGGGTCAATTAAAACAGATAAGGTAAGGTCTGAAATTTTACCTTCGAACTCGACCATTGTTGGCTGGTATTCCGCCTGACGGTCTTCCAGAGCTCCGTTAATTCTGGGTATACTGCGACCAACCTCGCCCACTGTTGATGCTTCATGTATCTGGGATAACTGTTCAGTTCCTTTCCGCTGTGGGCAGTTTTTAATGTAATGAGGTCCTCCACAACCCCAGCACTGTACCGGGGGTTTTGCTGAGCCGTCGTTGTCCCACTTAGGTTGTTGTTCACTGACCTTGGACTCATTTGCATTTCTTGGCTTGAATGCAGTTCTGGGCGCAAATCTGCTGTTTACTCCTTTGCCATTTCCCTTACCACTGTTGCCGCGACTCCCTTTACTGTTTACCCCTGTCTTGAATCCTCTTTTCTCATTCCATTTTCTGTTAGTGATTTCCCCTTTCTGTTTACTTTGTTGATAACAAATTCTGGCTTTGCGGATTACTTCATCCATTGATTTTGGATTATCGAATTCAATCCTCTCTCGCATATAGGGTGGTAAACTGCTAACAAATCGTTGGACCTTTGCCTTTTCTTCCCTTATGTATGGTACATAACGGAGTAAGGATGTAAAGCGAGTGATAAATTCGTCCATGGTCTGATGTCCTAACTGCAAATCATGGAACTCTCTTGCTTTTTCATCATAAAAACGTTCTGTCAAATATCGTTCTTTAAAGAATTTCTGAAAATTATCCCATGTAATATTTTGTTCAGTGACCCCCTTAACTATTTTTACCTCCTCCCACCATAAGGTGGCCTTTCCTTGTAATTGAAAAATAGCCAGTCGTGCCTTAAGGTTGTTATCATACTCATAAAGCTGGAAGTACTTGTTCATATTAATGATCCAAGCTTCCGCTGCTTCCTCTTGCTCTCCATCAAAATGGGGCGGTTTAATTTTGCGAAATTCCCCTTGTAATTCCACCTTTTGTTTCTTTGAAGTTTGCTGGTCAAACACATTATCGAAGCGTTCTTCCATGTCCTCCGATCCTTCGGGGGGTATGTGATGGTTCTGCTCCTCAGACATCCTTTGCTGTTCGGCGCTGGGATTAACTGGTAATTGGTTTTGCTTATCAGACAAGCTCTTTAAGATTCTTTCTTGTTCCATTGTTATCCGAGCATTGTCTTCCCGAAGTCGAGCCATCTCATTCTTTAGTTCTTGTACTGTTTCCAAAATTGCTTGATTCGTAACTCTGGCTTCCTCTCCAAGTTGCACCCAGAGTTCCGGGTTATTCTCTGGACCGGGTACACCTTGTCCCATTACAGGTCGGCGTGCTGTGTTATCCGCTCTCCTCATGACTTCGTCTTCAATTCTGAAACCTGTACCTTGTACAACAACAGAAGGGAACATTCAAGAATATTATCTGTAATGATCTTTATTAGTTATCTAATATAATGTCCTTATTCTGTCATTGTTGATTTGCCCAAAGGCCACAGTGCTGTAGCTGGGCTCTGATACCATATGTCACTAACCTTATGTCATTAACCTCATATAGCAAAGAAATAATTTTTTTTCATAATGGATTGATTTACTATACTTATTAGTTATGTTATTTATCGGCATAATATACGTATGATTATATGTTATAACCCACATATTGTTTAACTGTTTAATATCTAAGGTTATGATCAACTCTCACATATTCGACATATTACACAAATGTATGGTGGGAATTCCGAGTTGATACGTAGGACACTCTTTCCTATCCCTCCCGCTACGCATGGATTTTTGGCATTGAATGCCGGCAGAGAGTTGGTAATCCACCTGTGTCTCACTCCTTGTCCGGACGGACAGCTAGTGGTCCATTCGCTTCCACAGCGATGGACTTGAAGTTTGGGAAGCGAGACTGTTGTTCGAATTTAATTTTTCCATAACTATGCTCAGATCTCTCGGGATCCTATCCCGTTTGAACGTTCCAGATCACTCCTTGGAAATCGACGGTGATGGTTCTCAGTCTTCAGTTCAAAGGAACAGGTTTAGGGTTTCATTCGTCATTTGCATAATTTTGTTTGTGAGGCAGTGCCTCCCGCCTCTGGTTATCTCTGTATGATATGGAAATACCTTTTTGCTCGATTCTCTGCTTGATACATCGACACCTGCAGCTGTGCTTGGTTGAGAACTGCCATTGTCGAGGTCATTACCTCACTGCATGATACGATCGCGTTCCACTCAGGTACTAAATGATTTTCCTTTGTAACAGTAAAATGGTTTCCTTGTAGGGTTAGATCTTTTATTGACTGGGTTTAACTCGGTTATGTGCCATGTAATGACAGGGTGCTGGAGTCTAGGTTTTGGGCGATAGCGGCCTCAGGCTTACTACCTCTCCGCATTTCCAGGTAAGATGCCGTAACCCTCAATTTGAAATCCTTTTGTTTAATCATGTATTTGGCCTGAGTGATGCCTTCTTTTTCTGTCAGGAGGTTTACTGAAACTCAATGTCATGTATGACGTTCTCGGCAAAGCTTCTGCTTCTCTGGTTCTGAAGTTTTATGTGGTCATGTCGGGTTCTAAGTAGTTTTTCTTTGTTTAGACTGGGATTTGGATTGGTACTCGGGTTAGCCCGGGCCCTCACGGCAAACCCGTGAATCATGGTCATTATTTTGTATAATGTAGGGTATAGCCCTACCGGTGAAGTCTTCCACAGTCTGGGCATTTATCAGGATTTGTCAAAGTCGGTACTGCATAACTATTCAGGGTTTTACAGTGTATCTGTAACTTTTATATATTTATAATTGCCCTCCAACTGTTATGTTATATTCTGGCCTCCAATGTATATTATTTCTGAATTTACGCAATTTGGTATTATCTCTCTGTAATGTTTTATTTCTTTTTAGCATATGTTCGCCGACAAGGCTTGCCTTGATAATGTTAGCCGTATGTTTTATTTTGAATTTCAATCTGAGAATATTTCATGCTATTTGTTTTTGGAACACGTCGACCCTAGGGTCGTGCGTGCGAGGCCCAAATCCACTGTAACACTGTACTTATCCAGATAGGGTTATCTCGTAGCAGGTTCCGCCTATTAAATTCATATACAATTAATTCTGAAACTATATTGGTTCCGCGGTTTGTATATTTATTTCAATACTAATCTTTTCTTCTGCAATTTGCATGTTCATTTTGAAACTATGTTATGCTCTCTCAGCTTTACGTTTTGCCTCGAAACCGTCTCTATTCCTCGACTGTAAACTTATATGTATGCATGTTTTCTATCTTCGGTATACAAGAACAGCTTACCCGATTCGCCAACCCGACTCGATATGGCTTATGTATTTACATGGGCCTGGTATCGGTAGGGAGAGGGTTCTGTTTCGGGTCATGATTGTTTACAAAAGTTAAGACTCGGCCGACTCTAAGGTCTCCTTCGGAGATAGGTCTGGTAAAACCCCTATACCCTAGCGGTAAATGCCAGGCGTCAAGGATTCGGAGAATCAATCCCTTTGACTTCTTAGACGAATAAATCTTTTATTATGTAACGACTACTGGTTATTAACACCACATGATTTATTCTTTGTTTTTCTGATATATTATCTGAACAGAACAACAGTTTAGTACAGGGTATTTCGATTATAGGCATGTAATAATGTTAGTACAGTATGCTTATTTTTTTGCTGTCTCATAATCGTAAAGATTTCTGTTATTATCTTTTCTTTTGGGCCTTTATATTCGGCTATTGGTAAAGTAAACTGGAGAATGAGCGACAGTCACAAATGGATACAGAAAAATAGATGAATTGTTCTATGTATCACTAATTTGCTTTCTCTCAGCTTGTTTCATTCTCCTACAGATTTAAAATTCAGTTTTATTTACAGCTTAATAACAGAATCTCATACTTCAAATAATCACTAGTTCTTCCTAATAAGGAACAAAACTACTAAACTAACTTATACCATATTTCTCTTACCTGTACCGTGTTTGATTCAGTTCTCTACCATTTTTCCAACTGGAGAAGTTTCTGCAGATCTTGTTATCCTCCCCGCCACGAGATCAGCCGTTTGACTTGAATCTCTCCCCCAAGCTCACTTGCAGGCCACTGCCTTCCGCAAGATTATGCACGCTAACAGCTGTGCAGTATGATGCACAAAAGTGCTGGTACTATCTGGTCTTCACCAGACATAGTACTCTTCTTCTTTACTTCCTTTCTTCTCTTTCCCTGTCTGTTCCTCTAATAGCCCAGGCCCCTTTTCCTCTTTTCCATTTCTATGGTAGGGAAAGGTGGTTAGGGTTGCCTCTATTACTGGCAACCGTTTCTTTTAAATACTCAAGAGAAAATAAAAAAAATAACTTTTCCACAAAGTCACTTCCATATTACTTTAATTCAAAATTTTGAATTGATAATATTTCAATATTAATAAAGTAATAATCTTATTTTCATATTTACCTAACACGGTAACTTAGAAATTTACTCATATAACTGTTTGGTCATTACATCTCCTCCCCCTGATATTGGACACCGTCCCGGTGTCTTACAGTCATGAACAGGTCTGGATATGTCTTCCTCATCAATTCCTGGTCTTCCCAAGTGGCCTCCTCGGGACTAAAATGTCGCCATTGTACCTTAACTTGGGTAATAACTCGTTTCCGCAGCTGCACTTCTCTCTAGTCGAGGATGCTCAGCGGTTCGACCAGCACTTCTCCTTCCGGTTCGACCTGCATTACACAATTTCTAAGTTAGTTTTTCTTCCGAATAGGATTCTTGTTTGAATCTTAATTATAATAGTAACCCCACCTGTATATCCTGCCATTGGATTACATGCTTAGGGTCATACACATACTGCTTTAGAACTGAAACATGGAATACGTTATGGACTCGGATGTGACTTGGCAAGGCCAGCGGGTAAGCCACTGGTCCGATCCTTGCTAATATCTGAAAGGGTCCACAATATCTAGGTGCCAATTTAGCGCAACCTGCCCATTGTAGGGTGCTTCTTTTGGCCTGAATCCGAATATACACATGATCCCCAACCTGATATTCCTTAAACCTCCTTTTTCGATCAGCGAAGTTCTTTTGTCTATCCTGAGCCGCCATCAGATTAACACATACTCTTTTTACCATCTCCTCCATTTCTTTAAGCATGTCAGGTCCTAGACTTAACTTATCTTCCGGTCCTCCCCAGCTGGAGGGTGTACGGCATTTTCTGCCATACATAACTTCGAAGGGACTCATTTGAGTTGAAGTGTGATAACCATTATTATATGCGAATTCAACCAAATGTAAATATTCTTCCCATCGTGTGGGTTGTTGCATGACATAAGCCCTTAGCATGTCCTCTACCACTTGGTTCACCCACTCTGTCTGTCCATCAGTTTGCGGATGGTACATTGTGCTAAAATTCAGCTGAGTACCTAAATCGGCAAACAATGTTTTCCAGAAAACTGATGTGAACTTCACATCCCGATCAGAAATGATTGTTTTTGGAAGGCCATGCAACCTGAATATATTCTGCATAAAAACGTGAGCAATTTGTGCAGCCCTGTAAGTAGATTGCACTGGTATGAAATGTGCAGCCTTACTCAATTTGTCCACTACTACCATAATGGAATCATTGTTTTTCTTTGTCCTAGGTAATCCTGTGATAAAATCCATGGAGATGACTTCCCATTTCCATTCTGGGATAGGCAAGGGTTGCAACAGTCCTGCTGGGTGTTGATGTTCCGCTTTAATTTGCTGACATTCTAAACATCGTGCCAAATATTCCACAATGTCCTTTTTCATTCCTGGCCAGAAATACTCCTTCCGGATTGCGGTTATCATCTTTTGATAACCTGGGTGACCAGCATAATGGCTAATGTGGTACTCATCCATAATTAAATTTTTAATTTTGCTCTGATTGGGCACGTATATTCTTTGCTTGAAGTAGACAATCCCCGCATCATCTGTTGTATATTCTTGTTGGCTGTCCCTTCTATCAGCTTCCTGTAATTGCTGTTTTAACTGCTGATATTCTATATCTTGCTCTGAAATTTTCTTTATTATGTCTAAGAAGGGGTTTTCCCAACCAGAAATGGAAACTTCATACAAACTATGCACTTTCCTGCTCAAAGCGTCTGCTACTTTATTGGTTTTCCCTTGCAAATGTTTTATATCGAAGTCGAAACCACTCAGAAAATCCATCCACCGTGCTTGTCTAGCGTTTAAAGTAGGTTGGCTGAAATAGCTGGTCAAACTATGGTGGTCGGTGAGCAGTAAAAATTTTCTGCCCATAAGATAATGCCGCCACATCTTTAAAGCATGTATAACAGCAGCTAGTTCCAAGTCATAGGCAGAGTATTTCTGTTCATGTTCTTTCAATTTACGTGATTCATATGCAATTACTCTGCCTTCTTGCATTAAAACTCCTCCCAAACCTTCTTTGTTGGCATCTGTGCAGACCACATAATCTTTATGAGGATCTGCTATACTTAAAACGAGTGCTGTAGTGAGCAGGTGTTTTAATTGCTCAAAACTTTTTTGGCAATTTCGGGTCCACTGGAATGCCCTCCCTTTCTTTTTTAATGAGGTAATGGGAAAGGCTACTTTCGAGAAGCCTTCTACAAATCTCCTGTAATACCCAGCCAATCCCATGAAAGATCGGACATCTGCTACGTCTTTTGGTACAGGCCAGTCCATTATAGCCTTAATCTTTTCTGGGTCTACAGCAATTCCATCCTTGGTGATCACGTGACCCAAATATTGGATTTCCTCTTTAAAGAAATCGCACTTACTAAATTTTGCATATAATTGATGCTCTCTAAGGGTCTGCAATACCGTTCGGAGATGTTCATGATGTTCTTCGATTGTGCGTGAATATATTAATATGTCATCAATGAATATTAGCACAAATCGATCCAAGTATGGGTGAAATATGCCGTTCATTAAACACATGAAAGTTGCAGGGGCGTTGGTTAGCCCAAACGGCAGAACCACGAATTCATAATGCCCATACCTCATTCTAAAGGTTGTTTTAGCAATGTCCTCATCCTTAATTCGGATTTGATGATAGCCTGATCGCAGATCGATCTTGGAGAACACTGTTGCGCCCTTCACTTGGTCGAACAGTTCGTCAATCCGGGGTAAAGGATACTTATTTTTGATGGTTAACTTGTTTAATTGTCTGTAATCGATGCACATCCGGAGAGTACCGTCCTTTTTCTTGACAAATAAAACTGGGGCTCCCCATGGAGATACACTAGGGCGAATATAATCCTTATCTAATAACTCTTGCAATTGCATTTTCAGTTCTGTTAGCTCCGGTGTGCTCATTAGGTAGGGTGCTCTTGATACTGGTGCGGCCCCGGGTATCAGTTCAATGGTAAAATCTATATTCCTTCGTGGTGGTAGTCCGGGAATTTCCTCTGGAAATACATCTGTAAACTCCTGTATTACAGGAATATTGTTTAAGGAAACTGATTTATCTTTGGAATTTGCATATCCTACTTGGATAGCATAAACCTGACACCCTTTCTGTATGCATTTCATTAGCTGGCTGGCAGTTATCGGGCGAACCTGCACTGGTCGTTTAATTCCTTGCATTTCTTTACTATTTCCTTGCTGATCCCCGTAGTAAATGATCTTAGTTTTACAATCAACTAAAGACCAGTGTTTCTCTAACCAATCCATGCCGATTAGGATATCATAGGATCCAAGAGGGAGTACATTCAGATCAGCTGTCACTGGCT